>JBAFWW010013491.1:0-18428 GCA_036873685.1 Agapornis canus | reverse complement strand
ATGATACCATGGTTTTCCCCTCTGGTTTATTAGGAGGGAAAAAAAAAAAAAAAAAAAAGCCAAAGAAAAATGTTTTGAATAATTTCAAGCACAAAGTAGCAGATAAAAGAAGAAATCAGATGGCATAATGCCACAATTGTTTCAGTGGACCTGTCCTTCTGGAATGATTATGGATGCCTAGACTTGCAAGGAGACCTTCAATTATAAAAGTATATTATAAGAAAGAAACCACAAACATCTCTGCATGTGACTTAACAGCGGGCGAGTTTACTGTTGTGGATCACTGAGACAAATGAGCATCTAAATGCGGGCATTTATTCCATATGAAGTTAAATCCACACTATTTATGTTCACCTTTCACTGAAGCTCTAACAGATTCAAAGATTAACATTCCCTGATATATTCCAGAAATCCTAAGTAACAGTACTATCATTTAATGAGCAAGAACTCAGCAATCCAAGAAGTGCTCCTGCCATGTTCTCATGGAGCAATACTACATTTTGAAGAAACCAATGTGGACAGATTAGGACTACATTCACTCTTTCTAGAGATAGTTTATACCTCTCAGAGAGTATAAGGCCCAATACTCTAGCTCAAATGACAAACAAAACATCCAAGGAAGGAGGCTTTTTCTACAACTACAGTGATGTAGCTGCCTACCATCTTACTTTCCCTGTATAATGGAAATGGATGGTGAAAAACTGTACATCATCATATCTGGAGAAGACAGGTCAGGCTCTTAAAAGCATAAAATGCAGTTTCATGTTGTCAACTCTTCAGTATCCAGGATTTTAGATTAATAATAAGGCTCAGCTATGCACACAGAATCCCAATTCTCCCCGCACCCTGGCATACAAATCAGTAGCCCATTGCATAGAAACACAGTTAAGTTTTGGTTTTGATGCGTATGAGTTTTTTTTTAATTTTATTTTTAATTTAAGAAAATACAGCCAGCCATACAACAGAATTCATTTGATTTAACCCAAAGGATGGAAAGATCTGCTTCAAGGTATCAACCCAAAGGTATCAAGATCTGCTTTCAGAACTGCCAATACAAGTAAATGAACACTTAATGTGGTATTTTGCTTTCATATGTTAATTTCAGATTCACAGTTGATACCATATATTTGAAACTAAAATCAGGCATTAAAAGGCTAAAAAATACAGACTCCACTAAATAAAAGCCAGTGTATCTATCTAGTTAAGCTACATGATATAATAAAAAAAAATTGACATCAAAGAAACTACCTCATTCAGGCCTTTCAAAATACTTGTCATTAAAAGATGGTTTGTTGAAACTTCAGACAGGCTAAATGTATGCCACATTTTGAGTGAAAGAATTACCTTTCCAGGGTTGCAATTACAACTGTACTTAGTTGTCATGGCAACCTGGCAACATATAGATGTTGTCAGATGAAGACATCAAGGGGCAGATAGCGATTTTCAAATCACTGCATGCCAAGTGTCATTTTTCATGGGTATATCTGTGTTCAGTTAGGAAAAAAAGATCAAAAAATGGGAAATTGCCATTTTAAAACAATGTTAAATAGCATTCAGATTGCAACACCCATACCCCATTTTTCTGAGCTATTTCAGTATTCATAAGGTTAGTGTCTGCTTTTCATTCTCTTTTCAGTTAATATTTTCCCCAAAATTAAGCATGGGGAATTTAAAAGCAAACAGGTCAGGTTCAGTTATGAAGGCTAGCAAGCTTTGGGGGTTGCTTTTTTCCTCCCCCTTTTCTTCCTGTTTTAATTGTCCTGCTATCTTGACCTCTGTATTTTCACTCAGATGTTCTTTTTGACCTGTACTCCAAGTCCTTTTGAGACAGAAAAGGAAAAACAGATCTACACTAAAAGCCAATGCTGAATGTACTGCAATGATGTGAAGTTCTGCAAATACTCCAGCTGTGATGCACTTGTAAAGGTTGAGGCAGAATCCAGAAACATCCAGTACAAACACAGCTTTCAGTTCTCTTCAATAGGCAGCTCCTGCTGTGGTGCCATCATCTATACCGTTATTTTTACTTGTACTGCTCAAGGTGGCTTTGTTCTCTTTTACATTACAGGTTTCAACAAAAGTTTTCTGACTTGGTGTTCAGTTATTTATATGGGCTTCTCATACCCTTATGCTGTACTTATTAATGCCACAACATATAGTAGTTTGAAATGGATCAAGCCTGAAGATATGCTCGTGCATCTTTCCATGTGACCAGAGTGCATGCAGGTGTTTCTTGCTGTGAGAAGACATGCCAATCCATCCTAAAGTTTGCCTGAATACTAAATAGTGGAAGCAAGCAGAAAGCACACAATACAGTCTTTTGGACAAAGCTATTCTTTCAGAGCTTTCAAACAAATTGAACTGGAATAGGTTGTTCACCACTTACATAGTTGAGATGCTTTTGATCTAGTATTAAACTGTCTCAAACCTCAAGTTCATCAACCTTACCAAACCTCACCTTACTAAGAATTTGCCTGGTTCATTGAAACACATATGCAGTACAAAATCAGACACTGGAAATTCAAAATGAAAAATGTTTAACTCATTAGTTAAGTATAATTCAGTTACTGAACTTAACAAGTACAGACTAGTCAACACAAAGCTATTTTTGTTTAAGTGTTTTTGTTTTTTAAATAAACTCAAAAGCATTTTATTCTGTTATTGCTACACACCTTCAGTAATCTGAATGATTTAATAGAACACTGTCTTCTGGATAGGAAGTGCCTACAGGGTTTAACAACAAACAGGATAAAAGTTTTAGGGAAATGGATATAAGTACATACTGGAAAACAATTTCTTTTAATGGAAAACTGTTTTAGTATTTGTAACAAAAGCTTAGGTTGTTCAAAGTATCTAAAAATTTCTCCATAAAATTGTATGATGATTTCTATCTTGATATGATTGGGTTTGTGTTTTCAGATTTTCACTGTTAGAGTGCTGAAAAAGGATCATCAAGAAAGCTAAGCAGTGCTCTGCCATATGTCTTTTCAGAATATTGTCTTTATTTCCTTAAGAACTGCTTCAGAAAAAGACACTGCTTTTATTGTTAAATTCTATCACCTCCCAAGCTTGTAGAAATGAGAACACTGATAAATTAGAGAACATTTTTTCTTCTTTGTGTAAAGAAAAAACAAACTTATTAGTTCAGCTTCACGCAAGAGAAGGAAATCAAAAAAGTAATATAAGGAAGCCACAGAGCCCAGCTATCCTACTGTGTGGTAATCACCATCACAAAGTAGAATTTAGGCCATTCCTTAGCAAACACTGCATAAGAGAAAAGAGAACAAGCATTGGAAGTAGGTACACATATGTATACAATGAAAGAAGCAAAGGTCTTTTATTAGCCCCAATTCTATATTTGGACCACAGTGAAATTTGAAATTTCCCTTTAAAATTAAAATATACTAGAGATTTTCTTGACAGTTAATTAAATACAAAAATCTGATCAATAATTTGATATTCCAATCTGAAAGGCCATTCTGTCTTCTGGAACTCATATTTGTATTGGTTCTCTTATATTTTTGATCTGAAGCAAAACAAAACCAATACAACATTAATGGTCAAATTATGAAATGGTCTTTTCATTAATGGTCAAATAATTAAGTATGCCCTTTTTTATGAGTGAAGACAATTACATCAGCCCTGGCTATGTTGTGGTTTTACCAGTAAGAGAATCTATGAAAACCTGAGTAGCTGTCAAGCCAAGTTTAGCCTGAAAGAGCCACCTCATTTCATGTAAGTCTCCAAACATGCATCAGACTAAAATGGCCTCTGGTTACCTCTAACTACACTGGGCTACAAGTTATCTCTGTATGGAGTCAGTGATTAAGACTTCATGGGCTTCCATAGTCAATCAAAGTCCATTGTTAATCTGTAGATCACTCGAGATTGCATTTATTGATTATACCATCTGAAGTACTGTGACTTTCACAGCAGGTAAAAATATTGCTTCTAGAACCAATTTACCAACCTTTCTTAATGTCTTTCCATTAGGAATTTTAAGAGGTGGCACCAACATTTTTGAAAACAAGGAACCTTAGCACACCAGCAGATTTTATCCACAGTTGAAGGGTTAAGGTACAAAATGGACAGAAGAAATGCCAGAACTATCAGAAGACTCTTTTCCTTAGCTGGAGAACACAGGAAAATATAGCTGATTAAGAGGGACCTGTGCTTTCCAAGTAGGATCAGAAATTATCCTTCTGTATCAACAGAAAATATACAGTTCCAAAATTGAAACAGAAATAACTAAAGGCCAGTCAGAGTACAAGCTATACCCCTTGTAGGAAGCGGAAACAGAAAGCTCCCCACCTGACACCCCTTCCCTTTGCATAAATAAGAAAATGACACCAAAATTTGCTCAATCACACAAAAAGCTAAACTTGTAGTGAACTTTCATACATGCTCTCTCTTCACTGGCTTCAGAATGAAGCCTTGCTGTAAAAGAGCAGAATATATCACCTGAAACTGGAATACAAAGTACAAAAAGATTTTGCAAGAGATACTTAAAACTTGAAAATCCTTTGCAAAACTTCTTTCTGCTAGAAAAAAAAAAAAAATCCATCACCATCTCTGACATTAAAGTTCTATTCATTTTGGTTATTATTTCATTGGTCAACTTTAAAATCTTGAGACCAGCTTTGACAGTAAACACTTCAGAAGAAATTGTAAGATAATGGTATCTATAAATAGTATCTATAAATAAATTCACATATGAGTTATGGCAGTACTATTCCCAGCCTTAATACACATATATTTCCATGCATAGATATTTGTACATTTCACAGAACCAAATACATGTTCTATAAAACAGTTTCTCCTCTCCCCAAACAAATGTGACCTTCAGGTCCCTAAAAAGCTGTTCTGACAAAGAATCAGACAGGTGTTCAGATCACAACAAAGTAAGCTATACCCAGTTATTCCAGTATGGAGGCAGGTATCTTGCATTAGACTTAAAGCATGCTCTGGAAGTTCATGTACCACCAAGATGTCCTCCACTTGTGGGTGCTGCCTTGAATTTCATCCTCCAGGATCTTGCATAAAACTAAAAAGCTCTTTATAAATAGGGAGGACATTGAAACTCTAATTTCCAGCTGCTTAGACAGTGCCTTGGAAATCACAACTTCATGCTAACTTCCCCCTTCTTTCCTCTGTACAGTATCAGAGCTTTCCTATCTTAGAGTTGCATACAAGACTAAATGCTTTTAAAAGTATATTCAGGATGAAATGAAATTGATTATTATATATGTGATTTATTTTTTTTAAGATTACCTTCCCGCTTTATTCATGCATCAGAAGCATTCAAAACTTGCATATTTTCTCTAAATACTGGGAGAGATCAAATACATTACATTTTCAACAGGGGTTGTAAATAATTCAAGTCCCTATGTCAAATTCAAGCTTCTCTTTCAAGGCAGATGTGGTGCTGGGACAAGCCAAACTCAGAAGTATGAAGTATCAGTTAAGGAACTGAAGCAATGCAGGTAAAGGAGACTTAAGAGGAGTTTCATAAGTCTCTTAAATTAGGACCCTGGTACTTTGCAGAAGAGAGAACTGGTCTTTTAACTCCAGGTCCAAGCAGTGCATACTGCCACAAGTGTGGAAAACTACTGAGGGAAGGAGACATCTCTTTCTTCAACACAAATTTAGAAAATTAAGCTGTTGAAATCCCATTAATTTTTTTTTCTGTCAACATCTGTCTTCAGCTTGCATTGCTTTAACCCTTACAAGTCATGCTGTGTCTTTGGAAGGCATAGGAGTCTCTGGTGTGATTGACAAAGACATCTTGACATAGGAAGGCGGAAGTCATCTACGTGAGACAAAAGTACTTACAAGAAGCAGAGAAACTTAGTAGTAGTCTCTCAATCCATTTATCAAAGCTCTTTCAGGACTCGTTTCAAGGCAGGTAAACTAATAAACTCCAGCAAAGGAGCCACCAAGAGCACATTGTGTTTTACTTAAAGGATTTGTAGCCTTTTCTCTCATTCCATCCCCCATCAAAACACACAAACTTTAATTTGCTGGCTCTTATCTCAGTCTTTACTATAATAAATCAGACATTGGAAAAGCTAGTGGAAAGCAGAACAATAGGGTTGGAAACATGACCTTTGTGTGTAGTAATTGAAAACCACAGAGCTCAGAGTGCAGAATGGACTTCTGGACACATCTACGCTGGAAGCTTTGAAGTTTGAAATTATCCACTGTTATAACTCTATGCTTACATAGCAGTGTTGTCAAATTGGGGGGTGGGTTAAATAATTATAATTCACAGCATTAGTATTTTTGATCCTTTAATTATCTACTATAGAGATACACTACTACCTTATTTACAGTACTGTAATTTTTTTCTTCTCCTGGGACAGCTATTGCTTGTGTAACCTGTTAGAATGCATCAGTCATAGAAGTGTACAGAAGCAGTTACTGAGACTGCACTGCCTGCAAATAGCTTTAGAGGGCTTTTACAGGCACCTTTCCATTATACTCCCACCATTATACTATGCAGACTCACATTACATTGGAAAGATTACAAAAAAAAAAATAATAAAAAAAATCCAAGCACAGTTAAGGACAAGGGTAACAGAGTATTTGAAACATAACTCCCTGTTATCCCTCAGGCTCAAGGAAGGTAATAGCAAATAGTAACCATTCTATTGTTCAGGCACAGGTAACATGACTCAGCAGTAAAAAACTCGACACTGCAACTTTTATGTTTGCTACCATAAATTAACATCATGATTAGTTTCTGATTCTGGCTTAATTCAGTTTATTCCAGAAGATCCTTATTCTTTACCCTAAGATTACTCAAGTGAGATACTCAGTGTCTTGGCAACCTCACAATCCCTTTGCCTGCTACACCTTTCAGTATTTTATTATCAAATCGTAGAATCAACTAGGACCTTTAAGATCATCAAGTCCAACTGTTATCTCAATGGGACCAAGTCCATCAATTGCTTTGCCTTTGGAAAAAGCACTGTCTGACTGTAATGAGGTTATTTGTCACTGAAATGCTGAATGCCTTTTTTTAATAATAAATTTTCTTCAATTAAAAAGACACTGTCTTCATAGGCAAATGAAATGCTCCTGGAGAGGACTTCTGTCTTCTGTGTTACTCATCAGGAGGATCTCGAATATGGTAGCTGGACATTTCTATATGAAGCAGTGCTAACATCTAGTTTCTAAAGACTTTAAAAGAAATAATTTTAAATTCACTAAATCGCAAACATGGTGCAAGGGAATGGAAAAGCCAATAAATAAATAATAATAATACAAAATAGGTAAAACTTTTAAGAATTAGATTACTAAATGAAAACTTTGAGCAAATCATTGGAATTCAATGCTAGCACCAGTGAAGTCAGTGCTAAATTTCAAATTCTTTAAATTAATACAGAGATGGTGTTAGAGAAAGCTAGCAACTAAGGCTTATAGCCATCTGCAGAAGTAAAAATCATATCTGACCTCTTCAACCACAGACAGCAAAAGTATTTCTCTTCATCATTCACACCACAAAACATAATACTTTCCCCATTAACCTTCTTTTCCTTAGCATCTTCAACAGGAATTATTCTTTTCCCTCATCCTAGCCCTTCCAAGTAAAAGTCAACAAGCCCATCTATCCCAAGTACTTCAACTTCTCCAGTTACCCTGCTATTTACTTGTCTATAAACCCATTCAGACACCCGGCATATATACTACATACTCTTATCAGTTGAGTTGAAAACTATGAATGTAGACTTTTTTTGTGTAGTAGACCAGGACACTGAAATATCTATGCCATACAAGTAGAAAATAGAAGCCAGGAATGAAGTTTCCTTCACTTCAGAGTTCCAGTTAAACTTTCCTGACTCAAAGTGAGGGCTCCTACTTCAGAAATGTGATAGAATAAGCCATTTCATGTTTCCCCAAGGATAGCTATGAAAACATAGCTTGAAGGTGGTTCTTTTATACCGCTAGCATCTTAGCTTTTCATAGGCATGTTCAAACACAATTTCCTAATTATTTTCTTCTTGTGTAGCAGTGCTAAAATTTATAGAAAACAAGTAACTTGCTAAGAGGTTGGGAAAAAACTTGTTTTAAAAGTCAAATCAGAAATTTTCTTTTTCTATCCTAATATGTGTATAGAGGTTTTTCAGACTGATGTTAAAAGATATGTTTTCATTAAATTGTTAAGACAATTTTTTTCAAGACAATACACAAGAGGAAATAAATTACATCTGCATCCTTGAAACAGTGTACTATGCACAGCAGTATTTCAATTTTTAAAGACTTATATCTGTATTTTGTTGACATGGAAAAAAATAGAACAAAAAAGAGAAAATATAAGTCCACTGACTCAATTTATTTTGAAGCAAAACAACCCTTTTGGTCTTAAAATCTATAGCAGAACTGCACTGTTTCTGAACAAGGAAACCATCAGGAACAGAACTGTACAAATATGCTGCCCATCCTCTTCAGAAACATCTGTGAATTCACTTTTGACAGACAAGAGATGATTTTATTTCTCCTTGTGCTCTACTTCTGAGTAGCACTATTTGTTACATGTGAAAGCTACAGTACAGTGAGAACGTAATTTAGGCTTGTATCATGCCAGCCTCAGATAACACACAGTTGTCTCTATGCTACTATCTTATCACCATTAGTTTTATGCTTTACGACGCAAGAGCAAGCTCTAAATCAGGCTCTAGTTTCACACTTCCTACATTTAGCAGTTGCATTCAATGTTGCTTGCTAAACCATCTCAGCAATTTTGGTTACAAAGTATTATGCACTGGAATGCCAGACTAGAGTGTAATGTCTGTGAGGTGCAGCATGTCGATACAAACCTTGCTAACATGAGGGAAGCTGGAAAACTACAGAAACAGAAGAAAAACCAACAAAGAATCAAACCCCTAAGTATTGAACCTGGGTGGCCTTATTTCTATCAGAACAACAACAACAAAAACAAACCAAACCAAAAGTAAAAAAGAAAAGCAGCATAAAACCCTTTGAGGGTAAAAAAATAAAGTCAAATGAAAAATAATATAGCTTTTCAGACAGAATATGGCACATGAGCTGGGCTCCCAACTGCAGCAGGCAGGCACACAAAGGGCAGTTGTCAAAACCCTGACATCCAAGTAGGGAAAGGAAACCAGAAATCCTATGTTTAGAAATGCCATTGATACAATCTGCATATCCTATTTTATATACATAAATTGTATATACCACATAGCACACAAGCTTAAGAATAAAGCACCTACATGAAGTTTCCCAAACTGATATGGGGGACACAAGAAGGAATCAAGATCCCTGACAGCATGTAATTAAAAAAACCCAATGACTATTACAGAACAGGTACTAAACTATGCTGCTTCCTCAGACTTATGATCCCACGTCATCCATAATTTTCCCAGACCTTTGTCAGCATCTTCCACAATCTAAAAAACTTTGGAAGAACCATCCATGGTTCCTGCTCTCCAGGCAGTACACAAACCAGGCCTATAGGGGAATCAGCCATGACTTTGGCCCTGATCTGATCAGGTATTTGGAACATGGGATAAGAGTAATTTTGAAGGAGCAGGCCTGCAGAATGTAAGACAGAAAGAAAGTAGAAATGGTCTCACATCCCAGTGTTGAAGGTTCAGGGTGCTAGAAGTTGACCCACTTGGAAAGATCATGGGTCAATTACAAGGCATTTGAAAAAAAGCCAGAGTTGCTTTCTGCCATTTTATTCCCACTGATAAGGAAACAGGTTGCCACATGTAATGATAACAGTATGAATTGTAGAGAAATTAAAAGAAGCCAGAGTTCAAACTGGAGTATAAATAAATACGGTGGTGATGTGACTGAACATATAAATCATTTTAATAACAGACTACACTGAGGGATGGCTGAAGAATACAGCAGGGCAAAAACAACCAGGCAGGTAGCAGCAAACTCTACATTCCTATTTTCCATCTGTAAAAGCAGCTCCATCAGCAGATCAAGGGAAGGCTCAGCAGTATGAACTGAAGAAACCACACTCTACATACACATTGAATACTTTGCACAAGGCTTCTCTCTAGATTAAGACAGATGCCAAAGTACTTGCAGGGTTTAAGACAAACCAGAGAACTGGAGCAGCTGAGGATCTGTCATAATGCCCATGTTTTGGGGGAGACATATGAAAAGGCCAGGGAAAGCATCAGGTCACTGAAGGGCAGCTTTGCCAGTGCTTTTGCTGTTATGTGAAGGAATATTTCCTCTGCCCTTCCAAAAGAAATCCCCCCTTTACTCCAGCCAAATACCACAAATCAGGACTTTTCTACTTAAAATGCCAACTGGAACAGAAATACATCCTTAACTTGACTATTATTTGTTTGGGTTTGTTTTTTTTTTTCAACTCTAGCATTTTTTTTTCCCCCAGGAGGAGCCATATCAGAATGCTGAAAGATTATCATGTTATTCACTGACAGTTAAGCGAGGGAATTCGTATTCTACTTGGCATGTACAGCAACTGACACAAACCACAGGGGGAATTCTTCTTTTTAGTTGGTATTTTTTTTTTTCAGTTTGTTTGTTAAATTTACCTGGTACTGGTTAAGTTACCAAACACACATTTATGTACATGCACATACACTTACAGAAATTCTTCTCAACGGTGCACAGGAAGTATTGTGCCACTGATGTGTTCTATGCAGACTAGACAGTTACTTACTGGCTGTAAGTAGGATTGATTGCAGTATAGTTCAAATTTAATATTCCAAATGGTATTGAAGTGAAATGCAAAATAACCCTTAAGATCAGGTTTTAATATATTTGATGAACTTGATTATTACTAAGGGATTTCCAATGTATGTTTTCAAAAGTATAGACTTGACCATCCTTTAAAAGTATTCCTGTTTTGATATCACAGACAATGGATCCCTATTGACAAAATAACTGTGTACAGTCACTTCACTGAATGTTGTAAAGAACAAAATTCTGTTATACTGAAAATCACCAACCCCACAGATGAAGCTACAGGTGCTAGATGAATTTTAGAATAAATGGCTTAGGCTTTACCTTGTAAATGATCTTGTCTGATCTTCCATAAATAATTTTCTTTTCCCATGATCAAGAGTACTGAAAACATGTTGCTGCTCTCAAACAAATTACTTTCACACATTTGCAAGTTTTCTGTATTTTCATATCACGCTACAATTTGACAGCTCCAAAACAGATTATTCAGTTATAGACTCTTACATCATTCCTTATAGCTTCACTTAATTAAAAATTACAAGTCGTGGTTATTATAAATACAAAGGCAAGCACATTAATCAGAGAGGCCTTCAGAAGTGGACATTTGCACTTTAGAGATGTTCAGTACATTATTGCTTTTAATAAGTAAAGTAATACATTAAGCTTAATTTAACATACTGATCATATATTTATAAACAAACACATAAGAAAAGATTGTATTTAAGCAAACAAAAAAAAATGTGAGAATAGCTTGTCTGCCTCTTTTTTTTTCTTTTTTCTTTTTGAGCAGGATAACTGAGATATCTGGTAAAACTAACTTCACTCAGATTTCCAAGCAGAAAACAGTCTGATATTTCCACTTCTTTTCTGCTTGACATCACAATGTTTGCTGTTTTGAGCTCTACTCCTCTTAACTTTCCTTACCACAAAGGGAGCAAGAGTGAGAACAATCTGGCCTGCTGCTCTGTGACTTTCAGAGGAGATGATGAAGAGCTGATGGGAAAGCTCATGCTGCACTGTTAAACAAACATATATATTTGCAGGCATTTAATACTGGAGCTACAACTATGGCCACGTAGGAGGCAAAGCAATGCCAAAGGCATTCAACTTCATCAGCATATAGAATCTAACAAAGTGCTGGAGGCACACCAATAAGGCAAAGTATGTGGAAATTGGGAATTGCTCCCATGGCCTCTAGCCCTCCATGTAGTTTTTAGGATCTATTGCTGTTTCCAGGATCAATTCTGCACTATGCAAATAGATCATCAGGGCGTCTTGGGGATTACTAGAGCATCAAGAACCTGTGGCATTCTAAAGCACACTTTGGCAAAAATAACATTTATCCTCAACAAATGGTAATTGCAAAGATGTATGTGCAATAGCATTGGGATGTCTCATTTCTTATACAAATACACATTCATCATACTTAAACAGAATGCCATCCATGTCGATGACAGATGGATCTTTTCCTAAATGGCAATTTTATTTTTTTTTTTTACAAGACATTCCAGTGGCTTTCTAAATGTGCAATGCATTTCCCCGTGAGAATGTAAATAAATGTCTGACAGAGACAATTAAGTCAGCTATCACTTCACTTTGCAGGACTGAAGCATACCAAAGATTATTTTGATAGATTTCTGTGTGAAGGATGAATATAACTTCATTTTCAGAGATACACATCTGCTGAGCAAATACATTTAATGGAAGCAAGTTTTGTTATCAGTTTTCTGGTGGTGTCTCTCAACAGCAATGATGCTGTTGACGGAAGGCCATCATCTTTGACTTGGAAAAGAAACTATGGCTTTGAGCATATTATGTAATGTATACCTTATTGGCAAAATGCTGTGCTGTTTCTTTATTGGGCTTTCTTTTGGAAAGAGTTTACTAGAAAGGGATAATAGAAGTTCGAGAAGTTAATAATACAGAATAGAAATAATCTCAGCAGTCATTTTTCTTTCTTGGCTAGCTAGGAAAAATACAGGCTGAAAGGATACACAGCTTTTATACAACTCCTACACAATGCAAAATATAAACAGATATACATTCATTCTAGCTGTTATTGCTTTTCTATTTGTCAGAATATATCCCTCAGGAGTAAAGTTTATAAACATGCCCTGCACTTTCCAGAACTGTGAAGCAAAACGAAGTAATAGAGCATTAACATGACATGCTTTCCAGCCTCTTCAGTGTATTGTATTACTGTTTACCAGTATCATTCATTTTTTTCATGTTCATTGTGGAAATGGCTCTGCTATCTTCCACAGACAGAAATCTTATGAAGGCTGCTAAGGTTAGAATTAGAACTTTGATCCCTTTTCAAATCAAATTGTCCATATAATTAGAGAGGACATACATTTTACTTATACAAGATACGATTAATGGTCTTGAGATTACTTTAAGAAGGCATTGCTCCTTAACCTTCAAAAGTATCTATGATTTCAGATCACTTCCCTAACTCTACACAGTTACACTCAATTAAAAATATTTGTTAATAATTATAACTTGAAAACAAATTTAATTTTTCAGTAAAAATATCTGGCAATTCTGTATATTTGAATCCTACAAATATACAAGTTTTCCCAATTTTTTTTGAGTACGCTCTTAGGGCACGCAAAAGCTAGTTCAATAAACAGGGTTCAGTCTCATTCAGCAAATGTATTCACAAGAGGTTTTTCTATGTCCAAATTTATACTTCACTGAAATCAGAAGGGGCAGCCATAGTTTCAAGACAGATTTATTCTAAATCATTTGACCAAGAGAAACAGATGCTTAACAAATGAAGTGAAACAGAGTGCAGGCTGTAACAATACTAACACACTCAGAATAATGTTAGTTAGCTACCTTATTCCTTTGTAGGTAGCATTTTTTTTACACTGTCTTGTAAAGTTACACAAGATTTCAGCCTACTAAAAACCTCCTCAGCCTTCTAAATCTGCAATTTTAATTCTATCAGAAGAAAGAAGTATAGTGTATACTTAGAGTTCTTTGAATAATAAAATATAATTGTACTTGATGAAATGTAAAGGTACTGAGCCACTTTGAAATTTCAGGTGGGGAAGTGCTGCAAAGCTGCCACATAAAACTGGTATCATTGAAAGGCACTAACTGTTGCTCATGTTGATCCTTTGTACAGTTTGAACAACAATCTTTGCAGATAACCAGGGGCATTTAAATAATTTACAACTTCTTTGCTGCAATCACATCTTGGTAAAAACTAAATTCAGGAAAAGTAGATACACAAACATCTCTGATGATGAAGACCAATAAAACAGGATACAAAACAGTAAGAGTTGCCAGTAAAAATGCACAGTAAAAAACAAAAGCAAGTGTTAACTTTTATTTGCACACCTTCAAGTGCTTCATACCACATTATTGGAAAAAACAACAACAACAAAAAGAAAATAAAAAGAAACCTCTTTGCCACCATCTTCTTGATGAAAATAACTCAGAAGCAATCTGCAAATATGCTTTAACCACCCTATCCACTTTATAGATGTAAGAGTGTGCAGCAGCACAGCAGAAATGAAGCTGAGTGCAAATTGGTTGTAGATGTTTTGAAGTTTGAAAAATCACTTATCTCCCACAAAATTGATTCAACTTTTCCATACTGAAACCCACAGAAGCTGGTCATTTAAATAACTTCAAGAGCCTGGGCTTTAATGAGTAACCAACACATTATTTGCAGACAATGCTAGTTGCTAACAGGTGCAGCAAGTGAGCAGGGAAGTCACTTCCAAACTGCTGAAACAAAAAATGCTCAGTACCAGCTGTCTTCCCTGAGTGCTAGTAGAGAAGCCCACCTTGCCAGTGCAGGCACCCTCAGAGAGCCCAGAACTTGCCAGGCAATGAGAAGGCTCACAACCAGCCTCCCAAGCCATGAGCAGAGAGAGGCTCTTCTAAAGAGAAATCTGAGGGAAGAGAAGCGTAGGTACAGCTACAAAAGACTTGCAAAGTGGTAGTTTGTTTATGCAAATATTTATCTGTCTAAACACCTTCTAAATCAGCATCCTATTATGTTAAAAAAACAAACAAACAAACAAACAAACAACCAAAAACAAGCCCCAAAACCCTCATCAGCACAACCAAATCCTGAAAGGAGAAGGAGGGAAAGAAAAAAATCAAGATTGTTTTATAGGACACACTAGATACAGAACAAGAATAAACTTCCTAACAAAAGGGGATATACTTTCTGAGCTTGGATAGTCTTCAGGCAACAAAATTTTGTTAGATTTAAGAAGCACAGATGTAAATACAGTCTCTACCACATAGTTACAATTGAAAACTAAAAAAACAAACCAAACCAAACCCAACACTTACACATTTTCAATGACCAGCAAAACTGACCAAAAATCATGTATGCTCACACAAACTGCTAGGGGTAGGTAGATTCAGCCTAGCTAAAATGAGTCTAGTTGCTGGGGACTGCTAAAGATACAGTGTGGGCTAAGGAAGACCTAGATGAAAACTACTACTCTGAAAGTAAGGCTCAGGCTGCTATGTGGTTAGACAGGGATTTTCCTTGTTCCTCAAGCCCACAGCCATGCTTCCATCACAAGTAGTTTCTCTCACATAATTATATATCATTATATTTGTAAAAATATTTCAAGATCACCCTCAAGAAATTCAACCATAAAACTGGAAAAAGCCTAGGACTGATGAGCTGGCATTTTACCTACTGCATTTTACCTCTCTAGAAACAACAGGAGTTGAAGTGCTAGCAGCTGGTTGCCTCCATTTGACCTGATTAATATCCAACACTGCAGAGAGTCAAACAGCATTTCAAGGTAGCAAAAAGTGCCTACAAAATTTCATGCCTGAGACTGTGAACTCCTAAGGAAAGAACAAATACTCCCTTTCATCTTCCAAACTGTTATTCTGCAACCAAAATTACAGACCACAAGTAGAGGGGCAGACTCAAAAGTTTTGTTTTCCAGTAAACTGGAGGTTGAATCAAAGACAGAACTGCTTGTTCTGTCTTGACAAATTGACAGAGAAAGGTCCCATCATTAAAGAATAAACCTGAGAATTCTCCTTGTCATTGAGATTCATCAGAGAGCTTTATATCTTGGGAGTGCAGGAATATATAATCGCAGATGGGAAATCTGCCAAGAACAAAGTCAAGAGAAACAGAAAAAGAGAAGATGGTCACCAATTCTGCCTGCTGATTTTGTTTATTATTTTATTTTAAAATAAATGGAGTATTTAATTCTGTCACAATACATATTGGGGAGATTAGTCGAAGGCAGTTTATATTATTTTGGGTAATGTTAATATCTTTTTCTATGTGCCATTCTTGTTTTGAATTTGCTATTGATTCGGAAAATAGTAATTAAAAAACCCTATCCAGAGCATGAAAATAAGCGTTTATTCAGTATTAAGAACTTTCTAGTTTTCAAATCAAACAAATATAAGCACATTTCTCCAAAAGACCTACTGATTCTTATGTCTCTTAAGACTTGCTATTTTACATATAGGGTGTATGACCTGACCATCATCTGAGCTAGGCACCATTAACTGGCAAAAGGACACAAACAATCCCAACTTTTGTGTTGGGGTTACATGAAAGACATAAGTATATAAAGAAACCTATAAACACTTATACACTGCTTTAAAGATTAGAGCCAGGAACATTCTTCCATATTGCCTGATCTTCCTGAAGGCTACCTGCAGAAAAGGGGCTAGGGAGAGGGAAGAGGAAGCATGACAAGAGACGGGCAGCCTTGTTTTGCCCTTCACCCCAGTAGTCAGGCTCTCCACTAATTCCTCTGCTTCCTACAGTAACACTTCAAGAAGCAAAGCTAAGAAGGAAGGAATTCATGGAAGGAATTCATCTGTTTACGGCTGGGTTAAATTGCATAGAGGAAAGATGGGAAAACAGGAGGTGATGGCCACCTACCCACTTTTTCTCATCATTTTATGTGCTTATGCACTTGTAACTTATCACTAAGACAGACACCAATAGGTCTGAGGCAATGCACTGCCATCAGAACTGTTGCTCCACCTAATTTCAAAAGGCAAATAAGACAGCTGGGTAAGAATCTTTCCAGTTATTCACAAAGCTGAATAATAAAAATGATGCAGTGATTTTTAGATCATGTAGTGACTGTGCTACAGATTAAAGATGATGATAATTTCTTTGAAGAAAGATAGCATGGGGTGGTGGCATTTCTTTTATTGGAGGTGTTTGGATAATTAGTCTTTTCCAGCAATTAACCCAGAAATGTCCTATTTTTCAATTAGACAAGAACCGCATTTGCACATTCTTAGAGACAACAGGATATTCTGCCCCCTGTGGCTTTTAAATGATGCAAAGTTAACCTTATTTGTCCCTGCAAAAATATTTCACTAGCATGTTCAAACAAGTTGCTAGAACTCCCCTTCAATGGAACAAGGTAAAAAATTTGTCAGCTACAAAAGAAGCAGTGATTGCAATCTCTAGTGCTGCACTGAATTTAATTTCCTGCCACAGCTTCACAGGAGTACTGGGACTGGGGGTGCACAGTTTTAGTTTAGTGGAAGAAAAACTTATCCAGTATGCCAGGTTTTCTTATAAATATGTGCATATAAAGCTTATCTTTTATACCTAAAATTCAGGATTTAAAATGCAATAGCTTCCTCTAGGAAAAACAAATTCTGTGTATGTTACTTGAGTAGTATTTGCAGATCACAGAACCTCTCAATTATGTTTTGCCCTCCCAAAGCCTAAGGCAGCTGTAACTCCATAAGCATACTGTTCCTTGGGCTCACAGCAAACCAAATCATGTACATCAATATTGCCTATTCTGAATAGCACATTCGAAATACACATAGCAGAAGAACAACTCAACTTAGCCTCCCCTTTGTTAAGACATTCAAAGATACAGAAGCCACTTGAATTTGCCTCTCTGCACTATTTAAGACGTCCTTATCTTCTATTCTATATGCATGCATTCTAAAGATCACATGACTCAAACCTGGAGTTATGCAATAATTTCTCTTCTTTTTCTTTTTTAATCTCATTAACATTGCCTTCACCATCTCTCAAAGGTGCTACCCTAGTTCTCTCAGGTCTGCTTCAAGCCTTCACTCTGCTTTAAGCAGAAGCATTAACAATAGTGTTTTTACGCTACATTATAAAATACCTGGCTATGTCATGTTTAAATATGTTGCTTGATTCTCACATTATGCCAAATTACTGGATAAATGGGAAGGAAAGAAGGGAGTATGACTGCTGAATTGTCATGTATGTATGGAAAAAGACCCATGATTTTAAGGTCCAACAGGTTTTCCTTCTGCTGAACTGGGACCCATTTAAAACAAAATGATACATTTAAAATGATTTCCTAGTGGATTTGATTACAGAAATAAATTAATGACTGCTATTAAATAAAACATTTTTGCACTGAATATTATGGTAACTTGATTTGCATAATTTAACAGTTGCAGGGACTTCAGGAAATAACAATGTAAATGAGTGCTAAAAGTGTACATTAATGAAAGAGGAGATTTTTCCATGCATAAGACTCTCCCCCATGATGTTATTTTAAGGTTATCTTTCAGTCCTTAATTAAATTTGTATATAAGGTTAAAACAATTTGGTGTCAACATCTCTGGTGTAAATATCTCTAAGAACACCAGAGTGGAGTGACAAGTTTTTCTTCCCATATCTTTTCCATAAGGGACAAATTAAGTTCTGGATATATAGGGAGAAATCCTCACAGCTGATAGAAATCAAAAAAAAAAAAAAAAAAAAAAAA
>JBAFWW010013488.1:5635-26334 GCA_036873685.1 Agapornis canus | reverse complement strand
CCTTCCTTCCTTCCTTCCTTCCTTCCTTCCTTCCTTCCTTCCTTCCTTCCTTCTGGTTTTAAATGGATTTTAGTTGCATCTCTTGACTCTTGTTGGCAGGAATGGAGATATTTACCATCTGTTCAAATGCACATTGGCTATGGTAAACAATTCAGACAATTCCCCAAGCAGTGGTCATGGGGAGACAACCAATTATAGATGCTGTTTCTTCATGCAGCTTGGGTGCAGGCAAAGGACAACACATTCAGGTGGGTTGTTGGCACTGCCGTGAGCTCATGAACAGAGCTAGTCCCCAGGGTGCTTACAGAAGAAATTAAATGATGAAAGTATTAATGTTCAGATAAGAAGATATTTGTCTTTAGCTTAAGCAATAGCATTTTATTTGTTTTAATATGTATGGTTCCCCAGCACATCTTTTTGTGGAGGTAGAGCACAGAGGAAAAAGGAAAGGAGATAGCTGCATGGAAATGAACTGTTGTTCAAAAGCTGTAATGCCATGTTAAAGAAGATTTTAGTACTGTGTTTTATATGCTTTGCTCATACAGCTGCAAGGACACATATCAACTCTTACATGTATCTAGCTAAACCTGCTCCTTTCTCTAATGTTCTAGCCATAGGCTTTGTCTATGAAGGAAGGCTGTATTTTGGTTACACTCCCAGCAACCTATCTCTAGACAAACCTGTCACAGTTGGTGGAACTGAATCAGGGTTTGCTTGTAAAGATGCCCATGCTGTTAAGAATTGTATCTGCAAGTAAGTGCAGGTGGAGAATTTAGAAGGACTGAGTGTCTCTGTGGTGTCTGTTCTTCAGAAATAATGACTGCAGCCTGCATATTTTGTATATCAGCATCTCAGATTAAGTCTCTGCCAGTCATTGCACATTCGTTTTCTATTTTGCAGAAATTTTAAGCAGGAGTCAGAGGGTATCTTTGTTTCCCATAGCATGAAAACATGACATCTCACTGCTTTTCCCTGGAGCAGAGTAACACATTCATTTTTAATTGTTGACCACTGTATCATAAATCCTATTTCCCAGAGTTTAATTGTTTTGCATGATGTTTAATTCATGGCTTCCCTACAGAAGTCGGCTGTTAACCTTTAAAAAAAATATATATTATTTAGTATTTATTTATTATTTAGCAATAACTTTTTTCTAATTGTACAGGATGATATAATTTATTTATATTTTCACAACAAAATTCTATGCCTCGTAGTCCCTCTCCCTCACCCCTCTTTCTTTTCTTTGCAATAGCAGCTGTAGAAATGCTACCTTAAAGATTTCAAGAAAATACTTTAAATACGAAGTTCTTACACAGGACAACATTGAAGACACATTTTAATCCTCCTGAAAACTCTAAGCCAATGCTTATGAGCTTTTTTTATATTAGGGTCTAGGTGAATAGATTTTCCTTTCTTTCTGAATTTACTCTTTTCCATACTCTTGCAAATGATCTGCCCTGCAGCAAAGTTTGGTGGAATGGTAAATCTCCAGCCAAAGTTGCAGAGGATTTGTTAGAAAGAGGAATTCAGAGTTCAGAATCTCTGCCAGAGGCCTGATGCGATGGGTGATATTCATCCAGCCAGGAGACTGTGCCATCCAAAATGTGTCTAGCTGAATTTCACACATAGCAAAGTGCTCTTGGAAACATTCCAGGATAATAATTATTGGATACCATGGAGCTGCAAATAAGTGCTAAGGAACGAGGAAGCACAGATAACATCCCTGCTTCTGGCTGCTCAGAATGCCCTCTCCACTTTGACTGTCACAGGAAAATCTCCATCTTCTCTTTTCAGCTACTAACTGATGCAGAGGAAGATGAAAGGGTTGGGTTCTGGGACACATTTTGTAGCGTGCGCCAAGTCTTAAAAGCTTCTTCCAAACCCAGACACTATGCAGAGGCTTCAGGTGTCCCCAACAGCCTGTCACAAGAGCAAAGCTTTTCCATGATGTCCAAGGCTGGAACCTAGATTCAGCTGCCCTCATGGCAATGCTGTTTATGAGAGGCAGGATCCAGTAGTGGGTATATTTGTAAGTTCCCTATTAGCAACATATTCCTTACCATGTGTGTATTAGTAGACATTTATGTATATGGAAATAGTCAATATTCATGTATTTTATGTATTGGGAAGTGTGGGAAGGAAGTGTAATGGAACAAATAGTGAAATAAGCACAGAAAGGTGAAAAATATGACAATACATGACTTGCAGAGATTTACTTTGGCTTTCAGGTGTGGAGGAAAACCCAACAAAATCAGAACTGAAAAACATTGCTACCTGTGGGCCTATTTTGCAGCTTCAGTTCAATTGATGGAAAACTGGCCCCTAATCTAATCTCCCTTTTCTCTTTTTCTGAGGCAAGTGGTAGACCCAAGAAAGCAAGCCAGGATGGGAATTACCTTGTAATCACTGAAATTCTCCTATGGATGATCCCTTGCCCTTTAGATTTTTTCACTTAAAAACTATCACTTCTGCTATCATCCACACTGGAACACATCATTATTTCACTGCTTCAATGAAGTGCTCAGTACATCATCAGAGGAGGAAGTATTACATATGGGTAATCACAGAGTTTTTAATGATGAAACTAGAAAATAATCTGAAGCTTTTTGCTGAGTGTGTTTGGGTTAAAAGCAAGTTTTCCATCAAATTCTGAGGGAGAAAAGCAGCACTTCTCCTCCAAATTTTTAATATAAACCTAGACAGAGTTGAAGACTGGATGACTAAAAGCAATTACAGGAAAATTCCTGTTCAGTAGGAAACAGGAAAAAACCAAATACAGCCACAAAAGCTTGGTCATATCTGAGAGACAGGATATCTGATACAGCTGCTGCTGCTCTTTCAAGAATTACTTAAAAGGACTTTTGACTACTTTTTTTCTGGAAAATATTTCAATCAGCATATATAAAAAAGCCTTTCTTCTTTCTTTCACTTTCTTCCTTCTTTTTTCCTTCTGCTACAATGTAAGCTCTACTGCAAAAGAAAGGGGAAAAAATCTGTGTAGCACAAATAAGTCTCACTTCAACCAAATATTGCCATAAGTAATTATGCTTCTCTCTGTTCTTGTTTCAGACATACTGATGTTATGAATGAATTATCTAAGGAACATAATGCTTCACTGTCAACTGAGAGCTAATCCTTGAAGTTTAGTGCTATTACACTTAACATATTTCAGTTGGATCTCAAACCAAGATGTGCAGAAGAATTGATACCACTGAAGGAGATGGATTTCTTGTCAAAAGTCTCATGATTCCTTTGCTCCAAGGAAATCTGAATGAAGAAACATTCAGTTTGGAGATGTGCCTATTCAACTTGGAAAAAGTTAAAAGATGGGTTGCAGAAAGCAGAGAGAGCTAGAAAACATTAGAAAGAAAAATTATAAATTTTTACTCAAAATTCAATTTTATAATTTTTTTCCATAAGGCTTTTTTTGACAGCAGTCTGTCCATCCTCTTTGAGAGACTTCTGGACTTTACACCTGAAGCTCTTTCAAATCTGTCTCTTAGCCAGTGCAGGAAAGGCCATTTGTCTTGCTTGAATGGTCTGGGTCTACTTGCAATTTTTAGTGTACCTCATTGGTGGTTATTGACATGTGGCTTCTAAATGTGTGACAGTGATCCCCTTTAGACTGGAGCTCAGTAAGGTGCTGAGCACTGACATGGATTTTGTGTGTGCCATCTCCCCCAAATGCCTAAGTCTATACCATATCATTTTAAGAAGTTAGTGAGAGAGCAAAAGTGGGATCCTAACTGACATAGGCTACCTTTTATAGTCAATGAGTTGAGTAAGGTATTACCAGATCATGAACTTTAACTGCCCTATTGTGCCCTTAGTTGACTTGTTTCCTGATTTAAAAGCCTCCATTAGATGTAAAGAGGTGCTTGGGAGGGATGTAAACACAAAGGCAGCAGGGAGAGATGGCACTGGAGTGAAGAGCTTAAATCCAAGCTATTTGCATCTGTAGAGGGAACATGGAAGGAGAAAGGGACTTGGCATCACAGTCTGAGTTCAGCAGGCCAGATCAGGGGCTCTTGGGATTGTGTGTGGTCACTGGAGTTATGTTGATAAGGATTGTTTTGCTTTAAAAATGGGGATGGGAACAGTTTCATGTAGCAAAGATCTGCAGAACAGATCAGCATCTATCTGACAGCAATTAATGGTCAATGATTGGTGTTCACTGCTATCTGTGGTTGCCACTCACACATTCTTCTACCTATTGCAGAAAGCTACACATCAGGATGTACCTGTAACACCCACAGTGTGCAAGACTTGTCCTTATAGTTTTACGTTTATTAAATGATTGTGAGCATTTGTACCTAGACTATTATAAATCCATTACTTCCCTCAGGCCACAGGAAATGGTTTTAAAATGTGAGACTTTTCTATGGGAAATTGAGAGACAAAAATACTAAAGCACTGTACTTGGCTTGCACAGATCAATGTAGTGCAATACCTGGGAACATGAAACAAGCTTAAAACATTATAAATGTGATTGGATGAAAGCTTAACATGACATTGAGTAATTACCACTACAAAAATCTCCTAAACCACCTTAAGGAATACAAAACAAAATAAAACAAAAAATAAACAAACAAAACACCCAAGCAAAGAGCCTAGCAGTAAATCATGAAAGAGAAATGATGGTGTTTGCACTTGGAGCCGAAGTCTGGGTAACCTAATTGCACAAAGGTGAGTAAAACTTCAAATTTGACCTTCTATTTTTCAATATGATGGAGAGGTGAAGGTGAAAAGTCTTGGGATGGGAGATATCATGAGGTTTTTGAAAGCTGTTTTTCCACTTAAACTTTCATGAAGACATTTTCTTCATCGATAACTCTGTTTCCCTCTTAGGAAAAGAAGTGTTCCAAAAGTGATGATTCCTATTTGGGAACAGAACAATGAAGAACCAAAGCAGTCTTTTGAACAAGATTCAAAAATAGTCATTAAAATTCCTACCAGATTCATAAGCTGGTGCTAGGTCAAACTAAAGCACCAATGTTGCCCAGTAAGCAATGAGGTTTACCTGCATTTTCAGGTCAATGAGTTAATATTTCATTACACAGGAAGGCACAATGTGAAGGTTAGCGAGTCTTCCTGGTTCTTTTCATGATTTTGTATTAAGCTGAAAATAAATGCTAGTGAAGAAAAATGTTTCCTTTCCTGAAGCAATGAGCCACTTATAGGAATAATTCTGGGGAGAGGAGAAATAGGAAGGGAGCTTATATCTTAGATTTCTGTCTTTAACTTACTTGAACAGATGGAAGCTAAGCCACTTGTGAGTAAATGAATGGACATTACTGAAATTATGGTCAGTCATTTGCTCAATTCCAAGTGAAATAAAACAACAATGGTTAGTGATGGATGTGGATTTCCTGAAAAGGAACAAAACAGCCTTTCCCAATAACTCCAGTCATTAGAAGTTGTATTCCCACATCCTATGTGTTCATGGCCTAGGATCTATGATTCTCCATTTCCAATTGGGATGCATTCAGGGGCCATCCAGTATACAGAAATGCTTAAACTCCCTTGGTATCTAAATTGCCACCACAGGTTATACACATAGAAAGGCTTTCTTCAAACTCTACAGCTACCTAAAACAGAGCTTTACAGTGTAAGGGATCTCAAACAGAGCCTTCTCTAAACGCTTCTCATGTATGGGACCTGCAGCAATGGGACTCTGAACACTTTTGTATACTTAGTGTAGAAAGCATGATCCTGGTTTTGGAACACATCAGTAGCTGCATAAATCCACTTGGGATCTACAAGTACTTGGTTTAGTAAATGGCCTACACCTCCACTGTCTCCATGTGTTGAGCAATTCAGCTACTTTGCAATGCACAAAAATATATAAAAAAAATAAATCAGTCAAATCAGTAAAGTATTACTTAGTCTTCAGATCTTCAATCAGATTCTCAATGTTCCATTTCTAATTAAGTGCCATCTGGTGAAGCCCTTTCTCTCCCAAAGTAACAGGGAACGTTCTTCTAGAGCAGACACACACAGCAGTGCTACTTGTATGCTAACTGCTTCTGACTGGTGGTCATAGGAAGCCTGACTGTTTGAGGCAAATCACCGTCCCAGGGACTGCATGATTTATTCCCAGCATTTGGGTTGCAAGAGTTTTTGTAGGGAAAAAAAAAATGCTTCTATGTCATCTACAATGGATCTCACTCTAATAGACAAACATTTTATTGCATAATATGGCTATGGTTTATCAAACAATAAGCACTCTAAAGTGCTGGGAATGGGACCAATGCAGCCAATGTTGATTCCTATGTCCACTTTGCCATGCCATGAAATTTTCAGTGGATTGTGTGTGTGTGGAAATCGCTGCTGTCAGTGAGGAAGAGCCTTAGTGTGCCACAGGGAAGCTGCAGAGACAAGTGGGTGTGACTTCTCATATTCTGATCTTTAATATGCTACCCAATTTTAAGAGCTGCCTAATGCTCATTAGGGATGATCAGAAAGCCATATGGCCTAACAAATGTAATACGTAGTTCAGCATATTGGCAGAAGGACTCCTTGTTAATTCTGTCTCCTATTCCACCCTCTGCCTGGTAGAGAGGATAGTGAGGAGGCTGGTTTTACCATGCTGAAGAGATGACAGACTTGATAACTTTAGTATGGAACATTTCCAGGGCTTAACAATGAATAGCACAAGCTTTCTAAGGGAAGAAAAAAATAGGCACAGATTTTCAAATGCATCAGCAGGTTGCAAAATTGTGCTGATTAGCCACTTGTATATTTGACTCAGGACAGTTGGGACTTGGGAGACCTCAATTTAATTCCTGTCTCTGAAACATTTTCCCTGTGTGACCTTGGCATGATTTTTAATCTCTTTGTGCTTGGATTCTCCCACTTTCTCCCTGGGATAAAAAGTGGGTCTAAGGTACACATGTGTTTATACAGAGAAGACTTGATTTTGAGCAAAGCCTCTGAGAATATTCCACAATAGTGTGACATTCTGGCCTTTTATCATTATGGGTATTTCCTCTTTGGAGACCTTGTTACTCTTTCTGTATCTTTTCCTTGTTGACAACTAGTGAATAAAATATGTGTTATGAATTGTAGAAATTTCAGATAATATTTCAAGATGAATGCTTTCTCAGCTATCTAGAGTTAATGAGAGCAGATTATCCCCTCTAATGACTTTGGAGGGGACTGGGACCATCCAGTGTTGCTAGCCTGGGGGCTGGCTTCCTCCCATGACAAGGTTTGCCCAGCAGCCTTCCTGGTATCACACCCTGCTATCCATTGCAAGGTATAGCCTTGAACCTCCACTGCAGTGTTTCTTTGTCTGATGAAGTGTCCATAAATCACTCCAAGGTGATGGAATGCCCATAAATCTTTTCCTATATTTTTGAAAATTCAACTTTCAGATGCATTAGTAAATTTGAGGAATTTGAATGTTGAATTCTTCAACGCTTTTTTTTTTTTTCTCTTGTTATTGTTGGCATATTAAATGAAAAGCTGCTGTAATTTAAAGTGATTCTTGCTCTGCTGCAACCACTGTGCTCATCTCTGTTGTCAAGCCCAGGACTTGAATGTGCACTCTTCACAGCCACCAAGTGCCAACAGGAGTGCACCTCTTGACACTGCTACATTTACTCAGCAGTAGCACAGATGAGTAAATCTGAGCAAACGCTTATTTGTAATGGTGCCTTCAGAAAGAAATAAAATGACATCAGCAACAGTAAACTACTGTTGCAAATAACAGCAGCGAAGTCTTAAAGCAAATGTTGGCTGTGTCCGAACAGAGGCAATACTTAGTGTCTGTGTGATATATAAGGCAGCTTATCTCTTTGAGAGCAGGAGACTATAAAAATACAATTGCCAGAACGAAAGAAAATTGAAGCTGATTGCCATAGCAACAAAAGAATTATATTGATGAAACCGAAGCACATAAAATCCTTGTATGCTACATTAAGGACAAAGCAATCAAAAGTAAACAAGAATGGATTGGAATTTGCTTGTCTAAAGCTGGAAATGACAAATGTTTTCAGCTGATGGAGGCAGAAATAAGTCCACAAGAAATGAAGGGGCAGCCCTGCAGAAACCCATTTGCTCTGGGAGTGGGGCAAAGGGAACCTAGGTCTGCAAGTATGGGCACTTTCCAGGCTTTGAAGACAGTTGATGGAAGCAGTTTCCCAATCAAATGGTCAGTACTATCAAGCAGTTTGTATCTGTGCCTTTTGTACAGATCTCCTGAAACCTGCCCAGTTTCTCTCTCTTGGTTAGATTCTCCCTTGCAGCTGGGCAGAACAAGCTGCTGTTGTAAAAAGGAGTTTTCTTTTTCCAGCTGCCTCTCTGGAAGCATCTTACTCAGGTGAAACCTACTTTGCCATGAAAATATATATCCTCCCCACCCTATGGTAATGCATTTTTGCCCTTTCAGCTTTGCATGACACTATGAGACTACAGACACTACAGCAGAGCCAGGAGCTTTCCAGAGTACCCTGGTGAAACCACAGTTTCAAAACTATATGTAAATCTGACTGGTTTCTGATGTGAAGGATGAGGGTCATGGAAGACCCCGACCTCAGCACCTCCCACAGCATCGAAACTGTAGTGGAAGATACAGCTCAGTGCTCCCTTGTGAGGCTGCACCCCCCTGTTTGGGGATGGATTATTGCATACCTGTGGCTACACTCACCTGCTAAATCATTCCCACAAAAGGTTAGTTGGATCAGTTTGCCAATGGCATAAGCAACATAAATCTCAATGGTGTTACACCAGAAAAGGAGGATGCTCCTGTGGTTGCCTCTCTCCACATGAGCTCAAGCACAGCTATCATGGTTCTTTGGAGAAGAAGCTCATGTTATTCAAGTTGAAACTATCTAAGTAAGTGATTATACTCTATAGCTTGTTCTGGAAAACTAAAAAAATACCATGTGTTAAACTCAAGATCTTTCCTGAATGCAGCTATAATTAAAATCTTGGTATTTCTTATCATAACAAAGCCTTGAAGTCAGTCCAAATGTTGTCATTAAACACAATGAAAATATTCCAAGTGGTGGACTGACATGTCCTTAAGATACAGGAACATTTAATCTACTAGATCTTAGACTGCAATAATGACCAAACCTTTCAAAGTTACCACAAAGATTTCTTAAGACTAAAACAAAGTTGACAGTTCCTTTAATTAAACTCATCTTCCTTTCAAAAGAAGTGACAAAAAGAGTAAAGGAAGATTAATTAAGACTTAAATGCACAAAAATTACTCAAAGCATATTTTTTCAGTAAGAATTAAATTAGCCTTTCATTTGGACATAGGCGATTCCATTAACAATACTGAAATGGAGATAGCCAGGTTTCAAAGCCTGCTTGGAGGCTGTTTCCAGAGTCTTTCCTATTTTCCTGATCTCAGGCCAATCGTGATTGCTGTTTCTTTAATATTTCTGTCATCCCTTTTCTGATTTCTGCTGTATTTAAACAGAACTCTCAGCCTTAGCCCTATTTGGGTTTACATGCTTCCTTACAGGACGACCTATTATCCTTTGCAGAACCCTGACTACAAATGTATTTTTATTCTCTGTGTTTGACACCATTTGGGCTTCTAAGGAGCATTAGTTCAAACTGAAATCTTGCTCTCCATCTGGTAAATAAAAGATATCGATGCACACCCTGGCTCTCTGGTGCTCCCTAAAGCCCTGGTGTTTAATAGATAATTGCATTGTGCAGCAGCACCAGCTCCTGCATAGAGATGGCATTACATTATGAGGAGAAAAAGCCAGATAACAATTCTTCTGGTTCACAATGAAGCAAAGGTTCACAGCATCTTGCCATGCGCAGATGGGCTTGAAAGTCATCCTGGTCACCATGGTAATAAGATAATTAAAACCAACCCCTGAATTTTTAACTCTGAATGATGAATGGCAGAGACAGAGTATCAGGGCACAAAGAGAGAAAGAAAGAGTTGCATGGGAAAGCATCTGTGAAGGAAAGCAAAGCTGCATGTAGGGAGCACGAGCAGCCTCCTAGGTGTTTCCTTCCCCTAAGGAGACAAAACCTAAACCATATCAATAAGAGATTCCTACCAAAGCAGGAGGATGATGTTAGGAGCTTCCCTCACCCCAACATGAGATCGTTCTTAAGGCTGGCAAATGTGTGCATTTGTGTCCAGGATTGCTGCAGGGGGCCTCCTTGCCTTCCCCTGGGTGATGTCCAGGTTTCTGTCATTGCTATCTTCACCTCTGCAGTCCCTTATTTCTGTCTTACATTCACCTTGCTATAGTGTAAGCCCATCATTTCCAGCTGTGTCTTCTGTGGGTATTGAGAGGGGGCTGCTGCTATGACATGAATCTCTATCTTTTCTCCTTCAGGCTAAAAAGCCCAGCTCATCCAGTCTTTCCCTGGGGTCATGTTGCGTAAACCTTTCATTCCTCTTCTCATTCTTACTTACTTTACTTTGCTCACAAGAAATGTATCCTCCTTTCCAGGTTTGCTCTTGCAATAAAAGGGCTCCTCTGGCATTTGTTTTCTCTACATTGTACCTTCTGGCTGTTATTGATTTTTTAATTATTTCTTTTATCTCCACCAAACCAGACAGTAAAAACAGGGGAGCAGAGGGGGAATTAACTTCAGTTTTGTTGGGGTTGCAAATTGGATCCGTCCATTTCTTTAAGCAGGAAAACAAACAAAATGGCAATACTCTAGGGAGCACACATAGCAAAACTATGCAGTGAGAAAATTTGTAAACCTAGTTTCCCTCTGTAGGTGGCTAAAAGGCTGTTTAAAGCCATTTAGCGTCACACACACATATGAAAAAACAGCATAATAAAAGAAAGCTGCATCTTCCTATAAAAGAAGCTGCTTACTCCAAATTTGCAGGATTGCTGATCTAAGATTGCAGGGCTGAAGCTCTTAATGAAGGGAAAAAGAGCTTCATTTGGGTTTGTAATTGCATTAACACGCATTCATGAATACACACTCAGAACAGTGCTGCATGTCCATTGAATTACTACTCCTGTTGGCCAGAGTCCAAATATCCTTTGGGCACTATGGAAAAGGAGGACAAATGGGTGCTATTTTCATGGTTAATGATCACTGGCAGTAGCAGGCATGGCAGCAGGGGTGGGGAAGGAGAGATGGTAGAAAACTTGCTCAGGAAATAAAGTCCATTGCCCTCCTTTATGCACAGCAAGCTGGAAGGATGCTGCAGTTGTCCGTACTGATTCCGTTTGAGAACCAGAGTTCTTTTTGTTGTAGGCATTCCTAAATTTAAGCAACAGATGTATTGCAGGTGTCTGCAAAGGCCTGGAGGAGTCCTAGGGGTTTCTGGGTTTTTAATACCTTGGGTAGGGGTAACATCAGGTCACAGCAGTAGGGAGATTTACTCTGCCAAACTCCATCCTGCCTTAATTGCTCTCTCCTACTAAATCCCAGACCAGTTAGTTGAAAACTAACTTAGATGTTGCTGCAGTAAGCTGTTATGATTACAGCATGAACAGACCTGAATGCTCCTTATCTTGCAACACTTAGAGACAGGAAACCTTCCCACATGGTTTGGCAGGAATTCCTGGTCCCAAAAGGAGACACAGACAGAGGCAGAGCTGGGATTTGTGTTTCAGGCTGCTCACAGATGACTCTGCCATGAAACAGAAGTTGCAATCTGCCTTGTGGCTGGATAAACCAAGAAGAAATTGTTTCTTTTTGCTCCATTGAAGTCCTGCCCCATCATGATGGGACAGACTTGCAGGTTCTGCTTTTCTTTTTAGTTGTCTGTGTTGAAGCCTGGGAGAGTAAGTGAAGGGCAGGGCACAAGAGACAAGGAACTATTTTCTATGTGCTGTGATACATGCTTCTTTGAGGCTTTAAACTGATTTCAACTCAGACAGGAATAAAAATTGAAACAGAAAGAAACCTCCAAATAGCACAGTCCTCATGTGTAATCTAGTAAAATTGAAGTACTTCTTAATATGTTCAGCATCCAGGACACAGGCACAGCCACACTCTGCTTTTAAGCCTAGCACAATTTAGTGTCCCACTGCAGCTATGGGACAGTTCTGATATGTATCTTAGAGCTAAACAAAACCTCCAAATTTGTCATGTGATGGAATCATCCTGCAGCCAACTCAGTATATGCCATCCTACACCTGTGGGGTTTTTATTCATCATCCTCTCCAGCATCTCAGGAATTACCTTTTGGAATCTGAAATAGAAATCAAATCCCCACACAGTACTGGCAGTCTGCCATTTGAAAAAGAAAAGGGTTAAGAAGAGGAAATCAGGAAGGATGCTGTGTTTGGATCAGAAATAAAAGTAACATGCCTATTTGTTGACAATCCTTTGTACTTACCAGCACCATTGCAGAAACTGGCAATACAGACTGTTTAAATTTAAACACTGTAGGTAAATTTTACACCTGCACACAAGGTGTAAAAGCAACAAGCCGACCAACCTAAAATTAATCTGTGTGGGAATGTGAGATATTGTAGGTGTGCTGGGTAGTGGATTCCAGCTTTCTAGTGCAGCAGACTGGAAAAGGCAAGGGATTCCTCAATTAATTTCTAACCTCTTGCATCTTAGCTCCTTTAACATGCTGCAGAGAGGCAACAATTTTGTTTTACATAAATTAAGGGGACAAACACACCTTCTGTGATGCTCCTAGCTTGCTGGAGACCTTGGGTTTATGGAGGGGATTTGAAAAACAGAGGAAGCTAAATTGACAGAGGAGATAAACTTATGGAGTCTTGTTTTTCTGCATGCTTGGCAGTGTTGTATTTGACTATATGCCACCAAGTTAGAGGGTCATCCTTGGTGAACTGAAGGAGGTAGTTCCCTCAGCCTGTGAACAGACCAGGAAGAGTGTACAGATGCCTGATCTCATAGGGAAGAAGGAAGGAGGACAGCTTGCAGGTGGCTCTTGTTCTCAGAGCAAAATCTACAGCCATCCCTCTCCAGGGAAGAGAATTTACGCACTACAGGAAGTAAATTGATATCGTGTGGATGATGACACAAACTTGATTTACAGTTAAGCACAGCTCAAAGGAGACAGGCAGGACTGATACGACATCTGGCTTTCAATGCTTTGTGGCATTATTCTGAATAGATTGGTACACTCAGACAGGCCAAAGGCTTCACCTATTATCACAAACAGGTGAGCCATGAATAGCTTGGGCTTAATACAGAATCGTACACATCTCTTCCTGCCCAGAACCTGCACAGCATTATTTGATTGTCTTGTTCCAATGCAGGAAACTGAGACTCATCTTTATGTGCCATGACAGAGAGGCATAGGCTCTTCATGAGGGCTCTATCATGGCCCATGCAGAAGGCACATACCAAGTTTAGTCCTCTCTCTCTCCTATCTGTCTTTCATTTTCACGAGTGGTTTGACAAGCAATCTATTAACTCCACAAGCCTTCACACAGTTAAGACTAAATTTAGAATTATTATCCATGGAGATGAAAGCTAACAGAGTGCCTCCATTACCTCTTGAAATAAGGGTTCCATTAAGGACCACTGAGGTAACTGCTTCCACGGATGCTGTCTGCTCATAGGCACCCATAATCTTTCAATTCCAATTATCTTTAGAGATCTCATTTGTTTCTCAAGACCACAGGTTGGTTCAAATATGGAAACCTGAGACTACTCATTCATTCAGACTCCAGTAACTCTCTGGATCATATTGTTTTGGAAAATGTGATTTCTTTATTCAGCGCATCTGCCTTTTGTGGCTTGAAATTCTTCCTGAGAGACCTCAAGCTTGGATGCTGGCTGGTGGAAAACTAGCTAAATCTAGTCCTTAATATCTAAATAACATGAGTTATTGCTAAACTGTATAATAACCATGGAGTTGCTATGCCACTGTTGCCTTTTCCTAAGTTATTACTTTGTAAAGCTCTTTGGGATACCTAGAATTTGAAAAGTGGTATATTAAACTGAATTCTATTATATTTTCTATTGCTGTCAGCAACTTCTCTTTTTAGCCTGGTTTAAGGAATCTATGTGTGTTTCATGAAATGCATTTCTACTCCTGTGCTGCAGGCTCCCAGCTGTCCTTTTTAGATAGTAAAGACTGAATATTAGTAGGTGCTGCAATAAACATCCTTGCAGAACACCAGTCTTTATTCCTGCCAAAAGTACTAAGTAAGAAGTTTGAAATGAAAGGGATTGGAGCAACGCATTCCTCATTCATCACTCCACTGCTTGGATAAAATAATATCAAACTCAGTAAAAAACTCAGTTTCCTTACCCTGGAGAAAGATTTTATTTTTCTCATTTCTCAGAAGACATTTCTTTACCACCAGCTACAAATTCTGGTATTGTTTCCTCCAAAGAGATTCACAAAAATAATTTTCCATTTTTAACATCAGCATAATAATTTGAAATTACAACTGCCACACTGCCCATAAGAAGTGGCAACAACTATTGATAAGATAATATGATAAACAAACAGCTTAAGTATATTATCCTCCATGAAATAAGGAGGACAAGCTAGGACAGCATCTAGGCATCTGTAGGGAGAGTAAACCCCATTGAAGTAGGCAATTTCAATATGCAGAATATAAGCTGCTCAGAAATAGGTGGATATTTTGCTCCAAGCAAACAAGAGTCTTCTAGTGCTGATGGCATTGAAATGTCAGAACCTAAGTGATAAGATCTCTGTAATAAGCTTAGGCTAGAATCCAGATTCACTGCAACATGGGTTAGCTACTTAACCAAGCTTTCTGAACATAAAATGTTGCTGTGTAAAGAGAAGTCTCTAGGACAGCTAGTATTACCTTAGAAGTAAGAATGTCCTTGCTAGTAGCTGGGAGATAAGTCTTCCCTCTCTTTGTCATTTTTGGAAAACAAGTATTTAATTTCATAAAGATTTCTTTTGTGCCTTTTGTTCTGGGAGATCAACTTAACATGCTAAGACTCTGATCAAAGTGCCTCATTTCAGAAGGATATGATGGTTGTTGTTGCTGTTTTGTGCTTGTTTTTCAAGTTATTCTTGAAGTAACTTGCAGCAAGAAAAAAGAAACTCTCTACAGGTGGGTAAACTGAACCTAAACTTCCAAATGCACATGGAAGTTGCTGCAATCAGGCACATCCCATCAGTTCCAACACAGTGATGAACCCAGCTGAGTTACGTGTAATAGCGTCTAAGAAAACAGATGAGTGGTTCAATCCAAATTCTCAAAATAATAAGTTTCCACAGGGAGGCCGCATAATTCTTTTTACAGATGGACATCCCTAGAGGCTTGAGCACTTTTGATTATTATTAGAAGGAGGAAAATGGGAAGAGAATATTTTAATGCTTCAGGTTTTCCATTTCCCTGGCTATGCTGATGTTAGAATTATAGCCCTGGGAGTTAATTTTCTTTTAACAAAGATTTTAATGTCTATGAAACTCTTTTTTTTTTCTTTTTTTTTATAATTAAAAGTGCACATTCTCCATCCCTTCTTCTTTGCAGCTTCCATTCTCCCTAAGTTCCTGGGATTCAAGAGGGACACTGGGGCTAGAGCAGAACAAGGAAGTGGGTGGATAGGGTGCTGCTGTTAAGTCAGAGATATTAAAAATCAAAGGCTGCTGAGACATAGATTTATCCTACTCAATCCTGGACTCTAAAGCTCATGTTCTGACAGTAAGCATTTAGGCTGCCACTTTCAAAAAGCTATTAAGATCAAAGATGAATGAGATGTTTCCAATTAGACATGGTTAGTACTAGGGATTGCTGAATCTGGTGAATTCTGTACGTTCTGTCATCTATTCACATACAGACATACCTATGCACAGTTTGAACTCCAGAGGTTTTTTGCAACCATCAATTGGTTTGTCTAAAATTTTGTCTCTGGAGACAGTCAGGTGATTTAAAAGTAAATAAGGCAGACAGAAAGAACTGGAAAGCGTCCATTGTGTTCATCCTTAATTCATCCCTGCTTCCTGCAGTCAGGATATTCCCAGGTACACTGCTGAGGATCAGCATTCAGATTTAGGCGTTGCCATGACTATCCGGAATGGACATTGCACTAATGTTTAAAAGCTTTAAAATTCTCACTGGGCTACAAGGAAAATGCTATTGCTCATTCTTATCCAAGTTCTAGCCAAAATACATGTGTAAAACCCCACCATTTATGCTCATCAAACCAGTACTGAGTAAATGAAGACCCCAAATTTTTTGCACAACTAATTTGAATTTTAAAATAAAGTAATCCTAGCTTCATTCGCTTTTATTCCTGTGCTTTTGCCAAATGATAAAATAAGGAATTTCACTGACTGGCATGCTCTGCTTTGCCACAAAAGGAATTTATTTAAAAATAAATACAGGAACAAATACTCAAGCTGTGACTCTTGTCTAGTGCAGTAGTACATTCAGAGCAGTGACTCCCACCCTGTAGAGCAGAACCATACCATGGATTTCACAACCCCATGACATACACTAAGTGCTTCCTTCTTGGAATAAATTCTTCATTTTAAGCAGAAATCCACGCAATAAAGGAGATGTGTCTGGACCAAGGAAGTTGAGTTTCAAACTCAACATGCTGCAGAGACTGATTGCTGTGGAAGAGCACATTCTGCAGAGACCCATGGGCTGTTCCTCTCTGGTAATGTATCAGTGGAAAAATCTTAACAGCAAAAGGATGGGAAAAAAAGTCTCATGGATCCCAGTGACTCCACAGTTGCTTCCTCTGAATAACGATATTCATAATTAAACCTTAACATATCTGAAATGAAATTTTTATATCCTTCTAGGAATCACTGAAACATTTCCAGCATTTCAAAGCCCAAAGGCTGGGGCAGAAGCTGATGCTGTTGTCCTTTGTCATGGATACTTTGTGCTTAGAGCAGACTGCATGTTATCCTGGCTTGTTTTGCACCTGAGCTGCATCATGTGGGTGAAATAAGTTGAGAATCTCTGAAGAGCGTTGTACCATCCCAGCAGATATTTGGCATGAAAAAGGCTTCTCCCTCAGAATTGTTTTGTGGGGGAAAAATGAGTTGAAGTTTTATAAAAATGAAGGAAATTAATATAAATAATGTATGATATCAAAACCTCTGGAAATTATTGAAGCCTCTAGCTAGGAAGGAAAACATAATATGTGCATAATGAGCAAAGGGCCACATGCTGGGTGAATTTTCAGGGAAAAGAGAACTTCAGAAATTCCCTTAAAATTTGGAAAAATATTGCTGTGAGGTTATCAAAATATTCTATTGCAATAAAAATCAAACTGTCATTTGGATTTTCATTTAATTGTAGTGTTATAATTATCTTCCGATTTATAATATACAATATTTGCAAAATGAAATGTCATTTCAAACCTCCCAAAGTTGAAATGCTCTCATAAAATCAGAATTGAATATTTTGACACTGTCAAAATGCTTAAGTTCCATACTTTTCCTCAGGAAAATCAAATAAAAATCCACACAAGTGCATACAAATGTAGAATTTCATTAAAACTGAATTTTCTAACAGAAATATATTCTGCCAAAAAGAGAAGAAATATTTAAGCATCTTCGACATTGACTGTCTGGGTAAAAGGTTTACTTTAATTATTGATTTGTTGGCTAAACAAGTCATTCAATTGAATACTGCTATTCTTTTAGTGCAATGGTAGTATTTAAATAATGGATTTACAGGCAGGAGACCAGAGAGGAGGTTCCTTCAGCTGTGTCATCAATTTCCCACAAGGCGACTAATAAATGCTGACAAAAAGAAATGAAGAAAAGGGGAAAGACAGTCACTTCACTTTGAACTTCTCCCTCTTTATGGCAATTCCAAGACCACAAACTTTCTAATTCTGTTGTGTTTAGCAGATTCTTCCATATCAGTTGTTCGTGAATTTGTATAATCCTTTCCAACCCTATTCCCATCCGTATATCTGTTTTATATTAAAATCCTACTATATTCTCTCATTTTTTTTCTTGTCCTGTGTGGACTGGCTGTGTCACAATGGACATTTTGTGAGCAATCCAGAGGCCTTGGTATAAGGCAGCATGCCTGAGAATGGTCACGTAGTTGAGATAAACTGAAGGCTGTGGATAAGGGAGTAAAGAAACACCAGCTGCAAGATCTGCTCAGAAGTAAGCAGAAGAGAAAAGGAGCTGAGAGATTCTGAAGGTCGAGTTCCCAGGACAGCGTTATCCAATCCTAGCATTGTTAAGGGTTAAGGTGCCCAGTGTGGGTATGGCAGTGCTAACTAATGATATGAGGCATAGCAACACAACTGACCAATTGTATTAAGCCAAGCAGTTATGGGGATGTAATGGTGATGTAAGAATAAGGTATAAAAGTAAGCCATGGAAGCCAATAAATCAAAGTCTGCCTATCGATCATATTGGTCATTCGCATCTTCCCTCACCGAGATCTCCAGCAGTTTGGTGCCAGCTTCACCTCGTGTTATTGCTCTATACTGATTTTACCATGCAGTCAATGTTAATTTCATTTCTCTTCTGCAGACTGCACTGCCACAAGTCTCCTGCCTGAAACACATCATTTACGTGGACAACAAGAGTATCAACAAAGCGGAATACCCTGAAACTCTGGAAATTCACAGTATGCAGACAGTGGAAGAGCTGGGAGCCAAACCAGAGAACTGTAAGTGGAACACTTCACAGAGAAGCAGTCAAGCAACGTTAAACAGTGAGATCAGACCTAGGTGTAGAAGGACACGCATCAGAAAATCCCACCCTTGCAGGTCTCCAGCACAAAGGCAATGGCAGATTCATCCTCTGGCTTCCTTTAAATAAATGTCTGATTTCTGTTTCCTGCCCTTCACCTCTGTGAATAGGTACTTCAGGGTAACACTTTATAGTAGGTAATATTTTAGAGTAATAGAAATAATTATCTATTATGACCAGAATGATTTAATAAGACTCCACCTTTATCAAGTGACATAGGATCTGGTGCAGTGTTCCCTTTTCTACTATCCTTACCTTTTATTCATCCTATTTTCACTAGGATGAGAAAGCACTTGATCATCTTTTTTGCTTAAATCATCAGCCTGTGCTTAGCCAGATCTCTCTCTTGAATGAAAGAGGAGGTAAACTGGCAAAGGAGCTTTGTGCAGGGCAGCACACATTCCTTTCAAAAGCTGCTTTCCCTCACCTCCTCTTAAAACCAGACCACTACTCTTTCCATCATGACACCTGCATCCAGCACTGAGCACTCAGCAGCACACTGTGCTGAGGCACCAGTTTCACACTGCCTGATTACAGACATTGCTACACTGAGTAATTACAGAAATAGTTTATTACACAATAATTAGGAAGTAAATAAGAGTTAATAAGGATTTTTCTCCTGCCTTTTGTAGCAAGCATCCTGCCAAGCAGACCTGCTCCTTCAGACTTAGCTTTAGTGATGTACACCAGCGGCTCTACCGGGAGACCTAAAGGAGTGATGATGGTGCATAAGAACTTAATAGCTGGAATGACAGGACAGTGTGAGAGAATACCTGGACTAGGGTAAGAAACAGTTGTCATGTGCACAGGGAGATGAAGAAGAACCTCCAAAAGTACAGAGGTTTATAGGAAGTCTGTTGCTGGCATCAGGTGTTATCAAGTTCTACTATGAGCCCAGTAATATTTAATTCATAAGAAAGAAATCTTGTGTTTGAGCTCACCCTCTTGTTTGAAACTGCACTTGCCACCAGATAAAGAGATTCCTCATGTAGCTGTTTTCAGGCAGCTGGAATCACTGCAGTGATCAGCTGTCTTTTCTACCAGTATATTTTAGAAGGAGATGCTATGATGACTGTCAAGGATTTGGAAATGATTATCTCTAAATATAGGGATTTTATCTGTAATTCCATACCTGGAAAAAGAAATGCCAGTGGAGCATTAAGGAATCCTTGAGTTTCCAAGAAAACAGGGCAAATCCTGTAATTCATACTGATTTCAGCAGGGTAGGATTTACCCCATTCTGTTTACAAACTGTGTTTGAAATCACACCCTTTTTCCATGCAGAAGAATAAGCTTTACTTGTGACCTTAGTCTTTCACAGAGTAATAACTAAGCACACAATAAAGCTGCTGAAGAGTGTTTTGAGCCCACTTGTGCACCACTGTTAATCAGACAACCCTGTTCTAGGTCCAAGGATACTTACATCGGTTATTTGCCTCTGGCCCACGTGTTAGAACTGACAGCAGAAATCTCCTGCATCACTTACGGCTGCAGGATCGGCTATTCCTCTCCACTCACACTGTCGGATCAGGTGAGAGCTGGGGGGAAGCAAAAGCCAACTTCAGCTTTTGCAGTGTGCAGCCTCCTTGCATGGCCACCCTCTGCCATTAAGGCAGTGCTGATGGATGTGGCACACTTCAGAAGTGTCATTTTTTGGTCAGAACCCAACACAAATGACCATTCCTGTGAGCGGCAGCAGGGGGTCATCCTACTTACATCATACTTCTTAAAATCTTTACTTTTATAATACTTAGGAAATCTAAAAGGAAACCTAATAAATAACATATTTATAACTAATAACAGCATTATCCACTGGCTATGAGAAGAACAGCTATTAATAGATGAGCTGAAAGTGAGACTGTTTAAAGTGATTTGAAGTTTTTGGTCTCACTTTAGCAGTTCTTCATCCAGTTACTGCAGATCATCTACTCAGCCCATTGCCTCTTCCATTGAACAGTTAAATAAGAGCAAATTAAGCTGGAAAAGGATGCTGCTCTGTTTTCATAGAATCATAGTCATAGAATCATAGAATAGTTAGAGTTGGAAAGGGCCTTAAGATCATCCAGTTCCAACCCCCCTGCCATAAGCAGGG
>JBAFWW010013487.1:0-21776 GCA_036873685.1 Agapornis canus | reverse complement strand
TCTTTTGATTCTCCTCCCCATCCCTCTGGAAGCAGGGGAGGGCAAGAAAGGCGGGTTGAGTGAGTGAACAAGCTGCATGGCTGGGTTTAAACCATGACAGAGATACTCACCCTTTCCTTTCTCTTTTATTGCCCCAGTGGAAGAATTTCGTTATACCAAGAAACCAATCCTTTATTTCAGAAAAGAAATGCTGATAATAGTGGAAGCATAGCCTTCTGCTGCTAGGAGTATGGGGAAATCAAGGATTTGCTGGAGGAAAGAAAGCATGCTTTAAAAATGTACAGTTCAGGAGATTAAAGTTTCCAGTTTAGTTCCTTGTGAAACTACAGAAAAACTGAGGCTGTAAGAAATAGCTTCAACAAAAACACTCTACAAAGCAGAAGAGGCCACTTCCTGGAAGTGTCATTTCTTTTCTCATGTCTATACAGCACAAGAACCATGTGTATTTTAGCATTATCCTAGCACAGCTTCTTGAAAACTGCTGCTTCTCTCCTTGAACCCATATAGTTCTGCATAAGTTACTGAAGTTAAGTCTGCACAGCATTAGATATTTGCTAACGCTCATTACTGCTCTTGGCACTATTAATGGTATATTTCCATTAGTGACTGTTGCATTTCCTTCCATGAGCTTACATTCACAATTAAACTGGAAATATCCATTAATTTTTCACAAGGAACTAAAAATGATAATTGGATTTTATTAAAATAAATCAGTGACAGCTTTTAATGCAAATGCATGGGTAACATCAAAGACACTGAAGAGCTGCTGAAAGAAATAATAATAAAACAGTGGATCAGTCTCACAAGTTTCAGCTGGGAACTTTCCCCCAGCCAGAGGGCCTGTTCTATTAAAACATGGCAAGTACTTAGCAGAAAAAGAATAAAGAGAATTTTCAAGAAGTGATTGCCAGATCAATACCACAAGAAGTTACGTAGTTTGATAAAGAAATGAGACATCAAGGGTGAAGGGATTACAGAGTTCACTGTCCTCCGTAATTATCAGAGAGGACAAAATATGCTACAGGGGGATACAAACCAGGGTAGCTTGAAGGCAGAGAAGTACTGTGGTTGCAGTTTAAAGCTCAGATCTTCACGTTACACCCAGAGTAAGATATCCTAATATCCCACATGATGAACAAAAATTTTACAAAATAATGAAAGGAAGCATAAAGGAAATAAAACATCAGAAAGCTGTGGGTAAAAACCAAGCCCCCAGAGAGATTCTAAACATTTCTGATGAGGAGCTCTTCATACAAGATTCACAAATATAAGCCAATGCCAGCTGACATTTACTGGTATTTACATGCTTTACTGAGCTTTCTGATCTCAGACTCCAAAATCTAACTCTTTTGCACAGTTTTGTGTTTTTCATCTTTTCTTATTTTTATTTCTCTCTATTTCTCTTTTCTAGTGATTCCCATTCTACCCAGTAACTAACCCATATAAAACTGCATAAAGTATAGGTAAGTACTTAAAAAAGAATAAAAGAGAGAAAGAAAAAAAAAAAAAGACATGTATATTGTGTATTTTGATTTCAGAGAGGCTTTTGACATTGTCTTCATAAGATTCCTGTAAAGAAATTAATGATGCATGCTCAGGATCACCAGACACTGCCACTTTTGGAAAGCCAGCTGAATGATCAGGTTCAGGGAGAAGGTGTTTGGTAATCAGTGGCACAAAATCTAGTTGGAGCACAGTAACCAGCAGTATGCCCCATGAGTCAATACTGCATCCAGTCCTATTCAGTTAATGATATAAAGGATGGAGAAGAATTCATGCTCAGCAAAAACACAAGGGTTTGCATCAGGACTAGCAAGCCTTACAGGAAGTTCAGATTATGGACAGTGAGGAGGACTAAAAACTAGCTGAATTGTTTGGCTTTAAGAGTCAGGATCACAAGCACAAAATCTTCTGGATGCCAGTTACTAGTGGTGTACCCTGGGGATCAACACTGAGCCAATAACTGATTCACAAATGACCTGAATGATGGGGCACAATGTACTTTAAGCAACTGTGTAGATGACACAAAACTGGCTGATGTACCCAAAAGTCATGCTGCCATTCAGAAGGACCTCAACACAGTGGTGAAATGTGGTGACAGGAAACCCATGAAGTTCAACAAAGGAAAACACCAAGTCCTGCACCTGGTTAGGAGTAACCTCATACACCAGGACAGGTTGGGTGCTGACCAGCAGCAGTGGGTCCTTCCTGATCACAAGATGACCACCAGTCAATGTTGCACACTTTGAACAAAGAAGGCAAGAAATGTCCTTAGCTCCAGTAGGAATAATATTCCCAGCAGATCAAGGGAGGTAATCTTTCCTCTCTACTCAGCTCTGACAAGACTGCACTGGGAGTGCTGAATCCAGTTCTAGGCTCCCCAGTCCAAGACAGACATAAACATATTGGAGAGACTCTAGTGAAGTGCCACAAAAATTATTAAGAGAAGGCCCCAGTGTTCTTACCTTATGTGTATATATAAATGTGTGTGCATATATATAAAAATGTGTGTGTGTGTATATATATATATGTGTGTGTGTGTGTGTGATGGGAGGGAATAAAGAAGAGGAATTCAGATTCTTCTTGGTGGTGCCCAGTGGCAGGACAAATATCAATGGCCATAAATACAAACAGAAAATTCATTTTAGACATAACAAAAAGCTTTTTCACCATGAGGTTTTTGGAGCAATGGCACTCCTTGGTCAGAAAGGTTGTTCAGTCTTCATCCTTGGAGATATTGAAAACCCAAAACCCAGGCAAAGCCCTTAGTAATTACCTTTAGTTAACCCTACTTTGAGCAAAAATATTGGACTAGACCGTACCCCAAAATCCCTTCCAACCTCAGTGATTCTGTGACTCAAAAGATAAACACTGCTTACTGATTTTCAGAACTAGGAAATATTCATGTGATGTAAAGCACAAAGAGATGAAGGTGACTTCCACATTGCTCTTCCTTACATAACACTCATAAACATTTGCTTTGATAAACTATTTTAAATTCCCAGATTACCTATTTATACTGTGTTGCAACTACTCTTGTTTTAGCCCATCAATACTGTTTTTCAATTTTCAGTTTGTTTTGAACTTCAGAAGCAGAGAACTTTCTGCTTATTTCAGACTGCTCAGGTAAGTATGTATTACTAATACCAGGGAGCTCGATGAAAATAAAGAAATAGTCCTGTGGCTAAAAACAGATTGCATGTATTTTCCAACAAACACCCTTATAAGCTTGCCCTGCAGTTAAACTGCTATAGCAAACAGTAATAGTCTATTCACATCTATTCTAAAAGGAGTATCACCTGCAGTTTTATTGACTGTCAGAAAACAGGTCTCATTTTGTGAAACAATAAAAATCAAATTTAGTGTACAATCTCCCAAGGTTGTAGCCTGTAACCTTGCAACATCAGAAATGACAGCAGTCAGCTTTTCTTTTTTTTTCCTATTTTATACTCCATAATAAACCAGAGATTATATTCCAGAGCAGTGAGTGTTGCACCCATTGACATACTATCATCCAGAGATACAGCAAAGGTATCAGAAAATGCCTTCAATCTGTGTCTTTTCTGGATAAGAAGTCATGAGAGACTTTTCAGAGGTAAAATATCTGATAGGAGAGCAGTGACTTTCAGCTGTGCCTCATAGCATGTCTGCTGCAGGAAATACAATAATAAAAGCTATGCTCTCAGAAAAGAGGCAGCTTCTTGCAGCCAGGTCCTTTCCCTCAGCCATGAGCTATGTAGGATAATGCATATATTAGGTACTCTATATCCAGTTTCAGTGACTGCATCATTCTTCGCTTTTTGGGTAGAGGCCAAACTCACATTGTGACTATGCTCTTCTGAAGTGTTTATCTCCTATGTCTTCATTAAGACGACTTTAAAAATGTGCTACCCACCTTTGCCTTCAAACTCCAGTTTTCACTGAAAGGAAATCCATGTGGATAGGCTGGATGGAGGTGGCCCTTTCTATCAGTCTTTCTAGGTATCCTGACTCAGTTACCTGATGGGAATATATGAAAGTATTTTTCAGTGTTTAAAGAGAAGAAACCATAGAATAAATCTGAGGCTGTACCAATACACAAGCATGTGAACCAGAATATATTTGCCAGCTTTTTTTGTTGAAGACATTTTCACCTGAGAAACAAAGGATTCTGAAAGACTTTCAAAAATAGCCTGTACTCAGACATCTAGGTGGCCTAATATTTCACCCTAAGTACTTGGTAGCTCCATTCATTTCAGCTCTCAACTTCACATGCATGCTGAAGTTACATAAAAGATCCCTAAAATTTTGAAGTAAACAACATGCAGTAAGGCACATTAGTAGATTATTTTCTGGTATCATACATAGCCAAGATTTAAGGACCTTTTCAAAATAGGAAATTGCATGCATTATGTAAGAAAGAAAGTTGCATTTTAAAAAATCGCTGTATTTATATTGATGATCTACTGCTTTGTGTTTTTAAAGAGACTGAGATTCTTATCAGTAAAGGAAGGATTACTTAAAAAAGGAATGCCAACTCAGAATCAAATATTTAACAAATATCTTACTTGATTTGTTAACAAATAATGTACCTGAACTTAGACTAGCATTGGTATTTGGAATAGGCTTCACAGACTGCTGATTGGAAGACAGGAATTTGAACATGAAAACATCACATAAAACATTCCTAGGCTTCTGTAAGCAAGCTTTCATTTCCATCAGTCCTGCCTCAAACACAGGGCAAGGAACAACAGAAGAATAAAACTTCAGACTCCCCATATGCTTTTCTTCAGTGCCGATTCTGGAATCGGAGTAAGCCTACTTTTCCCTCACTCAATACAGTGTTGGACTCTGAACATTTTAGGATGCAGCAGAAATTTGACTCTGAATTAACAGTTTAAATATGGATCGATGATTTAAACATGTAGCCGAGGTCACTTAGATAGTCCAAACATGCCCATCAGGAGCTCTTTTCAGAGCAGGCAAATTTCACTGCAGGTCTCTTGCCAAGCCCCAGTAAGAGTTGCAAGGGACCTTGACCAGGCAACCAAATGAAAATAATTTGAAAACACATGCACTTGGTTCAAGCTGTGGGTAAAGAAGGCTATTCAATTTCAGGTCTGTCCAATTATCAGTTTGGGTGTTCTTTTTTAGCCCAGCATGAGTTCAGATTTGAGTCTCAGTCAAGTAAATAGCTGCCTCAAAGAGCAGCAGAACAAGGTATCTTCATTAAAACTTAGCTAGATAGTTTGAGTGCTTGGCAAGGAAGAAAATGAAAGCAGGGAAAGTAAATGAGGAGCTCAGTCTAAGAGCTCACTTTCATCTAGCGTATGTAATGTAAATCTTTTCTATTGTGCACTTTAAGATGTAAATTGGATTCAAGTTGATGTCCACCTGTCTTGAACCAGCAGGGATATCTTCCTGCTTCTATCAAAGCATCTCTCTGCCAATTATTGCTTGCTGTGACAGTTGGAGATTTTTCATGTATGTGCAGACAAACTCATTAATATAAGCTCTTTCACCTTCTGATTCCAAGAAAAAAATGTAATTTTGGAAACTATCAGGACTCAAGTGATCTGTATCATCTAATTGCAACCTAAAAGATCTAGATGATTATGAAAAAGAAGGCTTATTTTCTTGGTATTTTCTATTTTTAAAAAAATCTACTATTTTTAACAGAAGAAACAATTATGTTAATACAGAAAGATACTTTTATTGTTTACTCACTGGAAATAGACAGATAGCTCTCTGTTCATTAAAGTAGATTTTTTTTAATAGCAGCAAGCTGAGATTTCCTGATTCACTTAAGTAAATTCTCTGCCACTCCACAGAAAAGTAGACATTCATTAGAAAAACTTTACAGAGCTCACATACTAGAATTCATTGCATCATTAAAAAGAGAAAAGTTCAGATGAAGTTGCTGCAATCTCTGAGTTGTTTAAAAACCCAAACTTTCATTTCAGTGATCATAAAACAAATGATAAAACTACCATTTGTTTAGCAGTGAGGAGGAAAAAAAGGAAACTTTTTTTTTTTTTGTAGGCTTAGGGAATTTTGCAGCAGTTCAGCTTTACAAGTTGCACTTATTTTTAATTTCTGCACAGGTTAAATTATACTTTTGAAAAACCTTGGCATGAGCATCATTCGTGGCCAATTTTTGGCTACTGTTCTGTGTCTGATTGAATCACTAGGGATGGGAATGCATCACAACTTTTGCTACCAAGGTCTCAGAAACAAGTTTTCCAGTGTGTTTAGGTAGATGCATTGGGTGCATGTGACAACACATGCAATACGTATATGACATAATAGTTATATTTATGATAAATTTCAGCTGTTACCTTAGGTCTTTTCCTCAGTAACAATGAACACATTGCCTGATATATTGATTTGCTATAGATTATGTGTAAATTTTTTAAGTGCTCACCACTTCTAAAAAAATTCCAGAGAGACCACAAGCAAAAGCCACCCTTTTGCACTCTTTCAGGAGAAAATATATGCCTGAAAACTGTTGACAGGCAGGAAAAGGTGCAAATATTAAGGGAAACCTGAGGGAGTTGTTGCTGTTTTCAAGCGTGAAAGTTGAAGAGAAATGTTTTTCGGGGTCTAGGGTGCCTCGTCTGGGTTTACACCACGATGATTGGTACATACATTTTATTTAAGGAGAGATTTAGAAATTTAGATTTAGAAAACCTGCTCAGAAAGTGCACCATTTCCCCCTTATTTAATTTGGCCTTGCAATTCGAATAGTGCAATATGATACCCCCAAAATATTTGGAAACAGCAGACAACACACAAAGCATACTTGTCAAAAAAACATGCTACAAAATGTAGAGTGATTTTTCTACCCTCTTTATATTTGGGTTGCTCACGCCCATGGTCTTTTGGGTTTTTTTTACATTATTTATGTTTGGGGGGTTGGGGTTTTGTTTTCAGGATGATTTTCTCTCTCAAAACATTAAAAATGGCTACCAGATCACTAGAAATCGCTATTGTAGATAAATTTTTGTGAAAATGAAAAGTTGCCCATAATAACATTGCCAAGAATATCAGGCATATTTCAGGTTCCAGGAACATCTGGGTGCTCACCACATGCCCCCTTGTCATAGCATCTGGACCTTGCTCCTTAGAATATTTCCGTCGTTTCTTTTTCACAATGGACTTCCATTGGATCATAAAATAAAAGTTCACTGAAAAACATTAAGCATGATGGAAGGAAGCCTTGGTGGCTCAGGAAGAGCCACTGGCAGATGTGCCTCTCCACAGAAGAGCAGTACCACCCACAGGGCTGGCATACCTGGAGTTGGGAACCAGGCTCAGAAGAATCAAAAGCAGTGGCAGACCACCGTAGTGGAGCAAGCAAACAGAAAACAAAATAGGCATGATCCAGGAAACACCACTTGTCCATCTCTAAGGATCTGGACAGCCTAGTTTCTTGGATCGTATTATCAACTGCATTATCAACTGCAGCACGCTCATGTGGAGGCCATACCTAGGGCAGGACTATTCTGTAAATGAACTCACTCACTGTGTGACAGGGACTTACTAGGAGCCATCATAACATGGACAGATACACAGTGTCTTATACAGTAAAAGTTAGGTAATTCAAAATTTGTTAAGATGTAAAACAGGCATTTTTCCTTATGTATCATATTTGTTCTCAGATTCATGACCATTCCTTGAAAAATATGTCCTAAATAAAGAAAGGAAAATTAAATCTAACTGAACTAAGCCTTTCCTTCTACACTAACAAAACAGTTACACAGCTCATCTGCAGTTATATACTGTACTATCTGCATTAGACACCCCCCAATGACCATATGATATTATTTTTAGTTATATAAACTCTGGTAGTTACGTCTTCTTTCACTCAGAACGGAAAAGTAAACACTAATCCTCTATAAAAGGGAGATCAAATTAAAAGGGTTAATTTGAAGACAGGGGAGAGATACTCAAGATTAAAGAACAATCACGAACACCTTCAATATAAGGAAGTCATTTGAAACCATCCTCCAGAAAGGTTGAGTGGGAAGCTCTAGGGCAGACGATTAGAGATCAAAGAAAATTCTCCTGAGTACCACTGCACAGTTCTCCAGATCCAGCAAAGCACTGAGGCATATATTAGATACAGTAGAGGAACTGCAAATTTTAACCAAGGACCAAGCTTATATAAAGCAAAGAGAAATCGTTAAAAGCTTTTGTTTGTAAGACAGGTATTGGCATAGGAAAATTAAATTATTTTTCTCATCTGAAACATTCTCTACATTCTTACAAAACAGATTAAAATTCTGTCTCCCTCTGCATACTTCGTATTTCAGAGGCCATTTACTCTAAGCTTTGCAACATGGCAGTATACAGTTATTTTCAAAGCAGAGCAAAGCTAGATCTCTACAGCAGAACAAAAAATAGGCAAAAATGTGTTAAGCTTTAAAGACTTTAAATATATATCCATATACGTACGTCTTTAGTGTACATCATGCATATGTATATATAAATGTACATACATATAAAGGTATAGTTATATACAGTTATGGCTGTATATATATGTATGTGCATAGAATGATAAAACATTATGAAACAAAGAGAACAATTAAATATTCGACCAGTATATTCTGCACCTCACAGAAACTGAAACTGCAAAACATCTTCATGTAGGAATGCCGCATGCTGACAAGCCAAGCTTGAGAGAGGGGGCTCAGTGAGGACAAGAGCCTGACATACGTAAGTACTTCTCATGGCAACAAGTTACATTCATGTTGCTGCTACCAGAGCAAGCTGATCATCTGTATGTCATAGACATTAGGAAGGGTTTGGGTTTTTTTTTAATTAAATCCTACAAAGGGATAAAGAATGGCAGCCATAAAATCTTTCACAGTAACTCTGCTGAGATGCTCTGCTTCTTCCTGTGCTTTTTCTGTTACTGTGCAGAGAATACAAGGTAAAATATTCTTGTCAGAAATTGCCAGACCATTTTAAAACACCAATCTATTTATTCTGCTTTCTTTCAGTTTTCATATTTCCTTCTTTCACAGCAGCTAGTCCTAAGGGATTTGGTGGAATATGCACATCCTTCTAAAACACGATAATGCTGCCATGAGGCAGCTATGTGACTGTTTTATATCCTACAGTATAGAGAGTCTTATTCTGTGGACATTTTTAGCTTAGTTTTCACAATGAAAGTGTTAGATTTGCTCTTTGCTGCTGCAAACTTGAGATTTTTGACCCAATAGAAGTTTGGAGCACATAAAGCTTTTGCCGAAAACAAACGAAGAATTATGGAGGGTGCAAGGATTACAGTCCATAAATACTGTAAGTGTTCTGAGTGCAGTTTACTGATGGTTAGAAGGATTTCCCATTGTAAACTGCACTATGTCTAACGAGCAAATTAATTGCCACTAAGAATAAAACAATATTCCTTATCACTACTCACTGCTTTTACTAGCACAAAGTAAACTTGAATTGAAGGTCAAATCATTAATAATGTTTCCAAGTCAAACTTGTGCAATGGCTGCAAAGCAGCTTGAGCCAAGGCATTTTAGGAATGTCTGAAGATCACTATTGGAGCAAGCAGAATATTCATCTTTCACTCTTCTTTTTAATCCCAAGGATCCCAAGCGAAAGTCCTCACAAAGCCCTTCATTAGCTGTACTCCTGACAGGCAGAATAAGTTTGGACTTTTATTGGCTCTCCGAGTTCTTTATTTTAATCCTTTCTGACATTTTGCCTAATAAAGGATTGATAAAGAACTTGATCCTTCTAAGGCCAGTCACTGTTGCTTCTTATCTTTCTTCAAAAACTTGCAGTAATATACTAGCATTTTTTTAATTATCCCACTTACTTGGCATGCTACCAAACTTACCTATGCAAAGCAATGTGGGGGGCTCTATATGTTTTGAGACCAGTGCTGACACTTAACTATAAAACATGTATACAGATAGCCATGCAGTATCAGGATGTAGTTTAAAAGTGGTGTAATGTTCAAATGGTTAAGGCATTGGGTTTTTAAGGTGACAGCTGAAAAATACATACACAGAAAACTGCAGTTTACTTTACTCAAGAGTGAAGGGCTGAGTCAGTCATGAAAGGATCTGAGGATCTGACATTAGAGACCCTCATGTCCTTGAAACCATAAGATTAGACCACTGTGTTGCTCCTTTGAGCAGATAAGAGACTAAATAGTGAAGTGACCCCTCCAACCACCAGCACATCTTTGCCTAGAAAAGGAAAACATATCAACCCACTGAGTAAAATTTCTCTGAATAAAAATGAAGAAATATTTTCAAAGTAAAAAAGGCCATCATAGACTTACATCATTTGGACTGGAAGAATCCTCCTGAGGTTTTCTGGTCCTTCCCTCAGCCAAAACGGGTCCAAACTCAAGAGATAAACTGAGATGCTCAGGGTCTTGGTCATAACTGGCCTTGTTCAATTGCAACAGATTGTAATAGCGCAAAGATTATTGTGAGAAATCATATTTTTCTACGCAATGTAACGGAAGGAATCTCTTGTGCTGAAAGCATTTCTGATTGAGAACAATTTGGCAGTACATTGGCTGCATAGCAGAACTACAGAAAACGGACAACATTGTTCGCATTGCTGTAGCAACTTTTGATATTTTTCATGGGACATCCTAAGCACAATCATAGTATAAAAACTTAATTCCTGTCCCACAGAGCCTAACATCTGCATGTTAGATGAGACACAGCAGATCAGTATAGACAGATTAGGGAAACAACGGTGAGACAGAGTATTGGAATAATGACAGGAAAGAATCACAGCAAACTGGGAGTTTGTCCTGTTGTTGATCTTTTTTTTGGCAAATATCAGTGCATCTTCAACTTTTTACAAGAGGTTTGAGCAAGGACAGTGATTTGCACAGGTTTATAAAGTGCCCTCCTTACAGGCATCCCAGCAACGTTTCTCTTTCAAAGACTCTAGAAATCTTTGATTGATATAATCTCTCACTGAGCAAACTCTTCAATTATTAAAAAAAAAAAAAAAGACCAGTATTGTTGTACAGCTTATTCTAGAATTTGAGTTCTTTACATAAGAAATGCTTAAAGCCTCCCCTGTCCAAAACATGAAAATGACATCTTTGATGGACCTTTCTTATTTCTATGCATATTTGCTCATACTATCACAAAAAGAGCTTCCCTCTGTCAGCTGGTCTGTAGTCAAGACTGGTTCAGGAGGGAAGTAGGTAAGTGACAGATGGAGTGGTCACAAATTCATTAGTTTTGAGACAGCCTCTCCTTCTATAAATCATGAAATCACCTTTGAATACCTCAATTTTATGAGAATCAAATTAGCTAACTGGAAAAGAGAAAAATGAAATCAATTTTTAGTTCTTCTCTAGCAATGACTTTTAGTCATGCTTTGAGATTTTAGAGGAACTTTCAGTAGGAGTTTATGCTGCAGCTTCTGAAAGGACCACTCTAGAGACCTGTGGTTAATGATCTTCGCACTGGATCCTCACCATGCATCTTGATTTTTAGAGTGCTGAGACAGTGAAATCAGAAGACTCTCTGGGAAGTGCACTCTTTTGAAAATTGAACTACCTGATTGACAGTTTTGCAAGAACAAGGAATTTGTTGCAGAACGATCTCAGCATTCCTGGTTGCTCTATGTTGCCAGGCTCAAATGTGGCATAAAAGCTACACACACAAACCAGATGAGAGCTGTAGCAAACCACAGAAGAGGCCACATCCAGAAAACTCCAGAGCAACAACTGATTTTCTCAAGCAGTATATCTAAATATAACCAAGAGAATGCTTTTAAAAAATAAAAATAAAGACTAAAAAGAGATAAATTCTTATAAGACAAAGGAAACAAAATGATGGTTTCATTAATAAATAAAAAAAAACCTCTTCCAAGGTACTGTGTTCAGTTTAAGTACAATACTACAATAAAAATATAAACCAATTGGCAGGACTCCAATAGCAATGTCTGGAAAACATTTCTTATTAAAAAGAAACCAAAAAAACCACTAAATTTAAAATCTTCAAGTTTGTAGAGTGAAACACAAAGCAAGTTTAGAACAACAGCCTTTCATTCTTAATAAAGTAACTGCAAAGGAAGGGGATGACTTAATCTCCATATCTGGGAAAGACACATCAAAAACAAGTACATTTATTCTGCAAGTACAGAAAGTCCTAACTTTTTAAAGTTCAGAATAATAATATTTGGAACATAGCTAGCAATGGAAAACTGAATTTTCAGTCACTGAAGGTCCAAGAACAGTTTAGATGTATCAGTAATGGGTTATGTAGAGTCGATCCTCTCTAATAGCATGACTTTTTAAGGTCACCCCAAACCTTTGAATCCTGTGATTTTGATCACTATTTTGAGTTTGTTTCAGGCATAAATTTTTGGTTACAAAAAGTTACTTTCCCAATTTCCAGTTAAAATTGATCTTTGAGTAGTCCAAAGATACTTTCTACCGTCAATCATACAGCTCAGCACGACCACAATTTTACCTTTAAGAAACATCATATCATGCTGAATTCTGCATTTAGTTACTGTCCTACTTCCAGAGTTAGTCTAATGCTTGTTCTTTACAGTTTTCTATTTCTGCAGGTTAAGGTTACATTGATTTTAATTCACATTTGAGGTTGGAGCTCTTTCCTTACAGTACTAAAACTCCTTGGTTTACCAGCTTGATTGCCAAGTGGAGTTATCAATTTGTATTTTCCTGCAGTAAGAGCATTATTTTAAAATACTGGACAAGGATTTTAAGAAACTGAAACCATTTGTTGCTAAAAGACACTTTATGCATGACTTTGTCCACCACATTACTCGACAAGTTCTTCTATTGAAAGAGCTACTATTACTGATACAAACAATGCTTTTGTTTGCTTTTTTACTTTATGATAAAAATGGGTTTAGAAAGTTTTACGAAGCTGAGAACCTGGATTTGAAGAAACCGAGAGCTTTCTTAGACTAAAAGTAACTGCATAGCTCCCTTGCAATATCCTCCATAGGCCCTATTTACCATTAGCCACTGTCTCCCTGGTACCTTCTGACAGACTGAGGCCCTTTGAAACTGCATCATATTATAGGAAAAGAAAGAAAGTTGAGTCTTTAGAGTACTCTGTAGTTGAAAGTTGCAACTAAAAGTTGTGAGTCCTACAGTTTTTATCACAAAGTATAACTAACACAGTGTTTCTGGAGCAAGCAAGTTAGTTCCAGTGCAGAGGACCAGTTTGTGCTGGTGTCATCCAGAGGGTTGTTTTAAAAGTTCTTTGTACCTGAACCCATTACTTACATGTTTCATTGAGGTTCAAGAGAAGAAAATAAACTTGCTAACAAATTAAGCTATGGCTACTTCAGAGGTATTTGGCAATTCAACAAAAAGTTTTGTTGAATATATCTTTTAGGGCTCCATTTAAAATTTATGAAATTCATCTATCTGACTGAAAGGTACAGCCCTTAAATCATTACTTACACATGGGATAACCAGCTGAAAGCTCATCACTACTGCAGAGTTAAACTACAATGATAGGGAAACACAGAGTTGTCCATGTTAGGAAGTACTCTGAAATAAAATGTTCTCACTTCCTGTGGTCGACCTTCTCTCACTGTATTCACACAAATGGGATTTTAAAATTTGCAGGAAATTAGACTTGAGAGGTCCACTTAATTAAAAAAGAAAAAAGTGACTGAATTATACTATCATTTCATTGTTAGAAGAAAGCTTTGTTTAACTGAGAAATGGGGAAGAAACACAATAACACAGTTGACATCAATGTATAGACCTAGAACGTTTTAAAATGAGATCTTTTTAATAAGCCAACAGGTTCAGTTGCAATACAATAATAATCTATTACTGTTAATGTAGAACTGGCATAATTTAAAATAATAATTATATGATAATTTAAATAATAATAAATAATAATTTAAATAATTTATATAAGCAACAAAATTATGCTAATGTTATAAATAGTCTATAATTCATTTCAGAAATTCTGGGGCCATTAATATGTAAGTAAAATAAGAGAAAAAGGTGGGTACTGGTGCCTCCTTGGAACTTTTTTCTAGGGACAGGCCTTAAATTTTTCTCTGCTATTCGCCAGCCATGTAATACTCTGTATTCTTATAGCTCTGTATGGTATCTGAGATTATGCTGATGTAAACCTATACTTACATCAAGAAGAGGGCAAAATGAAATTCTTAGATTTGTACGGAATATTTTGTGTTAAATAAATAAAAGGGTTATTTCAGCAAAATAACATCATTGTAAAAAAAATTCAAAGGAATCTAAAATAACCTAGTATTTGGGATTTGTTTTGCTTTATTTTCTGTTTGGCAACCAGATGGAAAAATGTGTAATTTGCACAGCCCAACCTGGTGACAATAATTCTCCGTAGTCATAGGAAATGGAAATTCAAATTAAAATTCCAGCTCTGTTCTAGTTGTGTCCACAATTCCTCTTTGCACATCAATGCAAGAAGTAGTCCAGCTAAGCAGTACAGCATGGGAAAATAAAGGCATTCATGGTAAGGAGCAATGCAGACCTTTTTTTTCTTTTACACAATTGTCTGTGACTTATCAGCTAAGAAGTCTAGCTGCTGCTTGGCTATGGCAGACACTGAAACAGATAACATCAGCAGGTCAGATACACTTCTTTGCCATACCACTAACTGAATTTCTAACAACTTCCATTTTCCTAAATACAGATGTTTTGGAAAAAGGATAAACATTTTTTTTCTTTAGACTCACATTTTATCTCTTCTGCCCTACCTTTAATAGCTTTTTTTTATTCTTCTGAGTATCTGATGCTTAATCCTGACATAAACACCATTCAGTGAGAAGCAGCTATTTCCAATTTAGTTCTTACCTCTTTCTAATCTACACTGCTAGACAAAATTTAGTCTTTTAAATAATTTTAATTCAAAAGAGAAATTGGTCTAAGATATTGAATGCAACAGCATTTGGACTTCTCCCTTCCCACACCTCAGAAAATTACAATAGCCTGCCTTCTTAAATGTAGCAGACATCCTTCTAGAAGAGATTGTCTTCTTGCCCACAGCTATGAGTTTGTTTTAGCCAGCATCAGTCAAAGTAATGAAGAGTGATAAATGACATATTTTGAGATGTTCTTCTGTCTTAGTTGTTTTCATGTGCTGCTTTTCTCAACTTGGCCCACTCTTTTCAAGCAACACCTTTCAAAGGCACATATTCAGGAGTTCTCTATTCCTTAGCAACTTTATATTTCCCTTTCATTTTTAATAAGATGAGAAGGAAGTACTCGATGGACTATTACAGCTGTATTAAATGAAGACCGGTACTTAAAGCTCCAAGCTCTGCACCATTAAAAAGTAAACTAGCTGTGGGAAATTGTCTCTGCAGTAACAGTTCCCATATTTATCACAGAGTTTGGATACATCATTCCAGCACGTCTGATTCCATCTCTGAAGAGAAAGAGATTGTTATCACCTATGGGGGAGTTCAAGCAGCACCTTAAATAGTGAGGACAGTTTAACTGCTTACAAGAAATCTGAAGAAGGACTTACTACAACAGCATGTAGGGGCAGGATAAGGGGGAATGACTTTAAGCTGAAAGAAGGGAGATTTAGCTTAGATGTTAGAAAAAAAATGTATCTTCACTGTGAGGGTGGTGACACACTTGCACCAGTTGTTCAGAGAAGTTGTGGCTGCCCCATCCCTGGCAAGTGTTCAATGCCAGACTGAATGGGGGTTTGAGCAACCTGGTCTACTGGAAGGTGTCTGCCCATGGCAGGGGGGTTGGACCTGGATGGTCTTTAAGGTTCCCTCAAACCCAAACCATTCTATGATTACATTGGTGCCATGCTTGCCAATACCACACACCCGGAGAAGGGTAAAAACAGCCATAGCACCACCTGTAGCATACCACTGTATGAACTATCCAGATTGCACTGATTTCCCAGTTAATTCTTCTGGGAAGAAAAGTACACCCAGCACTGTTAAAATAAACCCTTAATTTTTTCAAGGAAGTAGAACTATGAACCAAACCCCTGACCAAAACACAGCCACCAAAGTACCACCCTACAATGAACTCTCATATAATGACCAAAACTATAGTCTTTTCACTGACTTCTGTAGACTCCAAACAACAGAGCCACAGGAGAACACCAAACACAGGGCCAGACAGTGTGCCAAGGGAAACAGCTGCAGCCCCAGCTGCAACTAGAGACTTAGATTGGGAGCATAACAGAGAACTTGGTTTAGTTAGTCTATGTACGATGTGCAGTGCCAACATATGCTGATCATCTGCAAATTGCTGGAAAATGATCATGGGAAGAACTTGAATTCCCTATGCAGTCTTTAAGATTTTCCTAATCATAGCCTTCCCTGCTAGATCATCTGCCACCCTTTTATCCACTTACAAGGTCTGTCAAGACTTTTTGGCATCCATGGCCAATGACTTGGGTTTTAACCACCTGGAAGAGTGGAACTAGCTGCAGGCTTGCAGATTTCACAGTGCAATGGTTTCTTTAGATCACTGAAGCTGAATGAAGCTTTAACCATTATCAGTCCCTAGGGGACATGACTGCTGACTTGATCTTGAAAAGTGTTCATTAAGCCTTGTGTTTTGATTCATTATTTTTTAAGCTGCAAAAGTATTCTTTTTTTTCCTCCAGTCCTGTGGCAACTTCTTATTTAAATAGTAAAAGACTGATAAAAAAAATATATGAAATATGTCTGCTGGATTTCACTGTGCCATCTTAAGAAATTCTGGCATGCCCACATTGGTGCTGCTAAGCTGAGTTCTGGTCTCTGCATCTGAGGAAGGACATAGGAGCTGGAGAAGGTGCAGAGAACAGCAACTAGATGATCAAGGCGCTAGAGAGATGAGAAAGGTTAGAACCCTTCAGTATGGGGCTGAAGAGAGTGTAGAGAATCATGAAGGCAATGGAAAAGCTGAGCACAGAACTGTTGTTCACTAAATCTTGCTATCTGAGAGTGAGGTAGCACTCGTTGAAACACTAGTAGGGAACTGACTGAAATCATACTTCTTCACCCAGTGGGTATTAAATTTATGAAAGACAGGAGACAGGGGAAGAAAATGGTATCATTTCACAAAAAAAAACTGGTAGAAAGATTCATGAACCACAAGACCATATGAAGAGTGAGGTCATGGATATACCTTAAAACACTCATAATTGTTGAGGATGCTGGTACAATAAAAGGGAATGAATGCTAAAAGTGACAGAGTCTCCTTTGTGCTGTGCAAATTAAAAGAAATATGAAATATAGCCAATCTTTTAGGGACTTAAAAGCTGACAGCATGGTATTAATCAGATAAAACACTTGTCAAAAGTAATACAAATTCCTCCTTCCCTTTTCTTCTTCAACTCTCTAGTGGCATCTATTTCCATTTTGACACTGGTTACCCTGAAATGCCTTCTTGACTGCTTTAAAGCAATAAAAACGGAAATAAAAAACTCTTCAAAAGACGTTCAAATAAATGACAATAGCACACAATAAGGCTGTCAATCCATCTTACCTCAAAAGAGTAAAATATATGTCAGTAGAATGGGTTGGCATTTACTCAACTTTAAATTGTCAGGAAGCATTTAAGTGTGCCACACCATGCTAAAGTTGACAAAATGTGAAGATTTCATCCCCAGAGGAGATGTCAGCAATGGGGAAAGAAACAGGAGCTATTCAAAGTCTCCAACACAATCAGAAACACAGACTTTACCAATTCGATCTCTCGTACCCTAATCTAGAAACAGTTACATCCAACAGCTCCATTTCACCTCTGCCCATCGCTTTAGTAATGTTTAAAATAGGATGCTATAGAAAGCATGTGGAAGGAAGTGAGAAACGCTGAAGTTTGAGACTATAATGGGATGCCAGGGTACACCCTTGCTGATACTGGACTTCTGTTTTGAGCTTTACCATATGCCAGGCACAGAGAATTCACTGGACAATGCAATGGGTAGTCCTTCCCATACAGACCTCTTGCTCTCTATGTGATGTCTACAAAACAGTCACATATGTGAAAATCAGATGTGTCAAGACTGCTTGGTCAGATGAAAGGAAGAGAGGTTCATACTAACTGGTTTTGATTTTGAACTGTCTAAATTTTGTTGCAGGCTTAAGCATGTACTCTCTGTTTTCAACACACGACTCCATTGTGGTTAAAAAATAACTAGATTCAACAAATGAGCCTGAATATCAGTGAAAAATAGTGGAATTCAGGCTCCTGAGTCACTCAGGTCTTTTTTAAAAGTGTTTTTATATGTTGTCTAACAAATCAAAATTTAATTATCAGTTGATTTTAGACATCACTGCCTACAATGTTTAATTACACTAAAATTTAAATTCAGTAAAATTTAAATGCACAGCAGCACAATGCCAATATACCTCTGAAAAAGCTCATGTATGATACAGACTTTCATGCAACTCATTTTCTGCTGTAATGCCATGAAGAAAAATAATAATACTAAGGTATTCATGTCTGAGAACCAAAAATGAGGCTGCTTTAAAATTACTACCTTTACATTTTAATTTCCCTACCAACATTCAAAATTCAAATCATGCTTCATACATGAATACAAAATACATGGTGTACACATAAAGTTACATGAATAAGGAAAGGGGGGGAGTATCCATTTCCCCAATTCTTTTTTCACCTTGGAAATTGTTTTGAAAATTTAACAGGCAAATATATTCTTTTCCCCCACAGACTCTTTAGATCTCTTTAAAGATCTCTTTAAAGGCATCACCAGTTTCTTGGTCTTCTACTCCATGTAAGCAAATATATAAAATTACTTTACTTCTTCTGTGTAAATGCTAAGAAAATAATAAGTATCACCGCTAGGGGATGCTGATAGTAAACCAACAGAACTTTTTTAGCTGATAGCGATGCCTTCATCTTACTATTTTCTGTGTAAAAACTTCAGTTTAAGAGGAGAACGTTACCCCAAAATGCAACAGACCAGAGGTATTTACTCAAATTTGGTCAGTGAAGCCCTGAAGAAAAAAGATTTCAGTACATTTACATTTACATTTAGGAGGACAGAGATGGTATGTAAATAGCAGCCCAGAAGTTTCTTAATTGCTGGTATAATATAATGCATTTAGCAGTGTTTCTCACAAATTCAGATTTACATTTATGTAGTTATCTGGGAAAAAAAAATCTTTTGTTAGTTCTAGGTTCTTGGTGGGTGGAATGTACAGAGGAGGAAGAAAAATGCAGAAATGGGGGGGGGGGAAGAAAATTCAAACTTTATTTCTCCTGGCCATTTAAGTTTTGGATTCTTTTTAATACTAAGAATAGGTCAAAACCTAAATAATCGATGTAGCTGAAGGAGATAAATAAAGATATTGGTTTACTGTTAACACAAAAACTCATCCACAAGAAGCAAGATGTAAAATGAGTCTCAAAAAAAGTGTAATTTCTGTTTAATCTCCAATGTACTTTTATACCTTGTATATGCATTTTGAGTTCAGGAAAGAACTTTTGAAAGGCTATTCCTTGGTTAAAGAGACCAAGAGCTTTTTCTGGTTGGTTTGTTTTTTTTTTCCCTCTGGTTTTACTATTAAAGATGTTTTCCTTTACATTTAAAAAAAAAAAAAAAAAAAAAGAGAGAAAAAAAGTATAATCTAATTTATCTTAAAGTATTAGAGTCATTTATCTTTGCTGCTCCACTGCTGTTTTCACTTGAAGTTCAAAGTCTTTGGAGCCTAAAGTCCTTGGAGCCAGGTCCTGAGAAGTGCTGTGCTCATACTGGAACTAGCAAGTCCTCACAATTTAACCATTTTACATGTTTCCATAGCTGCTTAAAAAGAGGAAATAACTTTAAAGACCTTTCGCCTCACAAACTTAAAAACTGTCCATTTAAATTGAAGGAGCACCATATGGTCCAGTGAAAGCAGAGCTCACAGCTGACCCTTGTTTCACTTGCTACACCATCTGCTGAAATGGGAACAATGCTTTTTTAGGGGAATGAGAAGAAAGACAGGTAGAATTCACTAATAACTGGCATGAGGGTTATATGAATATATGATCTGAATTATTTGGCTGTGTGGAAACACACTAGTTTGGTCTCTCAGACCATTTTTATTTTGATTTTATAGCAGTGGATGGAAATCACTAAGAAATATTTTTAAAAGATTGATTTCTCTTCCTTGTTGCAATGCAGTTTGTATGTGACGTTTCTGGTCTATAACTCAGATCCTGAGGGGTGCAGATACACACTTGCAACCATCTCATATCTCACCACTTCACTCTATGTAGAGAGTCCAGTTCCAGAAGTCTTGTGAAGCTGAAGTACCTGCTGGGAGTTCCTTGACTGTTGCTTTAAAGGATGAAAGGCATGAAACTAGATTGGAAGAACTGATGCTTATATCATATTTTTATATATGTCATATACATATAGAATATGTATATATTGTATCATATTTTTATATATGTCATATAGATATAGAAGGACTTATTTAATTCCCTTCCTCCTTGTAAACTGAAATATGGCCAGAAATTAGCTGCTTGATCTCCACCAATAAACTCACAGGGGCAGCCAGATCATTGATAAAGTTCCAAAACCACAGTATCACCTTGATCCAGCCCACCTGAATTATCCATAAATGCCTTAGAGGAACATGTCAGAAAAAAATCCCTTGAGAAAAACAATCAGTAAACCTGAAAGAGAAGCATTTATCTAAAAAACAATGAACCAAATAAGAAAACAAAGAAAATAAATAGAGAGATAAAAATTGAAAACTAAAAAACCAAGAGAGCCTGGAATCTCAGCTGTGAGCCACTATACGGTATATGTGGCCACATTTATGTTCATACCCAAAGGCTGTTTCCCCGGTCACGCCTGCACACCACAGATCCATCCAGACTATAAACTGAATTCTTTCTCATGAAAACAAGGAGTCAAGATGTCTGTGTAATGCCAGTCTCAGAAGGACTTTTAGATCCTTCTGATTAGGACCAGGTTTTGTACTTAGTCTTAATGAGTGGGGAGCAGAGTCCTTGACTGTCTGCCGGAACAAGAAAATAAAGATGCATCAAGAGAAGTTTCATTTTAAATTATTAATGTAAGTCTAATGAAACAATTAAGGAATTCTGGGTACAGAGTTTCAAAGTAAAGCGTGAAAAACAACCAAGATGGGTTCATGTGTCAAACCTGAAGATCCTAACAGAAATGAAGGGAAAAATGAAATGTTGTGAAAATTTGTACCAGTAATAGCTGCCAGACCTTGCCAATACATGGAATTTCAAAACAAAATCACAACATTTTAACTACAACTTAGCCTGTTCCATTTGAACTACTGTTCATACATGATGATCTTGTAAGAAAAGCTCTTTGATTTTTGAATCAAAGAACCACTACTTTGACTGTCTCACAGCTTCAGGATGCTTACACCTTAATTATAATTATTCCAAGGTAACTTTCATCCTTCTCCAACTTGCTAAATTTACCCCAAATTTAGGTCTTTTCTTAAACTATCACATCTAGAGATCTGAGTGAATAAAACCACTTATGCACTACGTGAATAGTGATTTTCCTCCTGGCTCTACCTTGTCAGATGCAACAAGGCACAGTTAAATAAAGAGTATTTTCAAGTATGAGATAATGTCTTCAAAAACCAGTTGATGCACCAGCGTGCATCAAAGAAGTCTTCTCCCAGAGATTTAGTACCATGGTTAAACTGATAAAAACAGACTAGATGCTCATCCACACCAAAAAATTTTCAAATTTAAGATGAAGAAGAAATGCAACTGAAAACAAAGGAGATACCACTTGAATCATAGAATCATAGAATAGTTAGGGTTGGAAAGGACCCCAAGATCATCTAGT
>JBAFWW010013483.1:18754-30066 GCA_036873685.1 Agapornis canus | reverse complement strand
TAGCCTTGAACACTGCCAGGGATGGAGCACTCAAGCCTCCCTGGGCAACCCATTCCAGTGTCTTGACTGTTAATAGCAACTCTACCAGACTTAAACCATTTGCTCTAAAATTTTATACACAATGTGGACTTTAATTCACTTGGAGCAAGAAGACAAAATATACAAAATCATTTCAGTTTTTCCTAAATTGAGGAATTGGTGCTTTGACAATGTTGGAGGATTCTGGGAATCCAATGCCTTTTCACTTCTGCACTTTCCTCCATAAAATCACTGTGTCTGATAGAAAGTCCCCTGACAGACCATTCCACTAGAGCTAATGAGCCTGTTCAAGCCTAGTTGCAGTAGCATAAAAGTTAACCTTCTCTAATGGATGTTCCTGGGTGCTAGAAGCCAACAGGAATCTCATCACAGGAACTGTCACCAGTGATCACTTCACCAGTGATCTCAGTGAAGGTTTGCTGGTGGTGCCATGTGTCTCATAGTCTGAAGCCATCAAATCAGACTTTGAAGCAAATGAGCCAAGGCATTAAAAGGGACAATGGAGATCAGAAAGGCTATTAGTCTAGGAGGGTAGAGACTGGGGAAAGGAATGTGTGAGAGGGAGCAAGCAGGCAACTAAAGGAGGACAGGTTGCTTTGAGAGTGGGGAGTGTCTAAAGAATAAAGTCAGAAGATGATGAGACCAAAACTAGGACCCTATGTGGACAGAATGGCATGAGAGGGTGAGAAGCAGCTAGTGATTAGGCAAGAAAGAATGGATGTGAGGTAAGCAGCCAGGGCAAAGATTAGACTGACCAGAAAAAGGAGCTGTGCTTGGTGTGGGTGAGTGCTATGCTACAAAGTTGGAAGGAAGCTGAAGGTTGTCCTGTTGCTTATTGTGTCCTTGCAAAATATCCCCTTCTCCTTAACACCTCTGCCCAATGGATGGTAATTAATGTTATTGGACCACTCTACCCTCTTAGACACTAAAGGTCTGAAGAGCTAAAGGTTCTGAAGTAATGATGCAACATGCTGTTAGGAAATGTCGGTAGAAAACCAACTTCCTCTTTTAATAATCTGGGATGTTACTTATATCAAAGAACTTTATTAATTTTGGAAACTCTGTGCTTAGGAATCAAAATGAAGGATTCAATCTTTATTTGACTTATGTGCACATACTGTGCTCTTTTCAGGCTATAACTCCACAAAGACTTGTGCTTTGTATACTGCATTTGAAGAACAAATCAGAAACAGTGAATTATGCCACCTGTGTGACCCTTTATTCATTTGCTGTGGAAGATAAAGATAAATTGAGAGTGAAACTGGGAATTACAAAATGATGGGTGTGTGATGAAAGCAACTGAACTCTACTGTGGAAAATTGATTTCTGTTCCTGTTTCTCACCCCAGACAGTGATGCTCTAAATACTTTGTGAATTGATAATAATTATATGGCAGGTTTTCTAGATTTTTTGGCTTGATCATCCTGATGTGGCAGAGTTCATTTCGCAGCTGACATTTGAAATCTGTAAAAGCTGTGCTTTAATCTGTGAAGCTGATTCTGAAAGTAGAAACTTAAATCGCCAGAAACACTCACCATACATATGTTAATGTCTCAGCTCCCCATCTGAGCAATAATACTGTATTCTAAACTGTAATCTAAGCAATCTGCAAGGATTTAAAAATGGGAAGTCTAATTATTGTAGGTTTATGGCTGAACAAATGGGGACTGTAATACTGTAGCTTTTAAGTGGTTAGACCATAGACTAAGCAGCAGGATGTCAGTAATCCATTAGAAGACTAATCAAAGTACAGGTAAAATGCCCGTAGTATTGTATGGGGGGATGATTGCAGAAATGTATGCAATTTAAAGATCTGTGACAGAATTTGAATGTATGATACTTAATAAGTGGTGTCACACATAAAGTGACTTTGTATATGAAAGGAATTAGTGCAGATTATTATGCTCACTACCTGCTTTGTTGCCCTCAGTGCTCATGGGGGATCCAGCATGCAGTTGACTTGTGCGACAGGGCGACATACAGATACCAGGAAAAATGACTGATGGGAAAACATGGGTTTGAATGAGTTTCTGGAGCCACTAGCTTTGGCCCTGGGAGGGCAATTTGTCCCTGTGTACATAATGGTAGGGGAAGAAGGCACGCAGGCTGTGGAGGGGAAGAGCCCATCAGCAGCTGATCCTGAAGGACTTGTGAATGTGAGGTCACTTAGCACAGTTTATCCAGAGAGGATGTTAAATCACCCAGCCCTTTATACCACAGGTCATTGTGTTCCACCAGTGCACTCTCTACTCGCGAGGCTTTATTCAGTCAAATTTGGTCAAAATGTTCACTCTCAGTCAAGTAATTATTTTCTCCAGAGCAAAGCAAGGACCACTCTGGCACTACAAATGGCAGAGGCTGTACAGTGACTGAGACACTAAGATGTGAGTAGGTTTGCCAAAGCAGGTGAAAGTTTCACCTTTCTCCTCTATTCTGCAAAGAAAATAAAAGCACCAACTTAATCTGGGAAATAAGTCTTTTTCCCATCATCAAACTGATTTTCAGCGCTGCGCTGAACCTGGGAGGGAAAGGCACAGTGCTTAGAAAGATTCTGGTGGTATTCTTTTAATTAGACTTTTTTTTTTTTTTCTTTTTTACTTTGATTTTCTGTTGCTATTGAAAAACTGATATATATATATATATATATATATATACACACACATAGATATATACATAGATATATATATATATGAAATTCAAAAATAGGTAAGATAGCAATAGATCACGCCTTCTTTGGAATCAGCTACTAAGAACACAATCTTATAATCAAACATTAAGTTCTGCCGACAACTTAGTTAAAGCCAAAGTTTGCACTGTATGGGAAAAATGAATTTTAAAAACACGTGATTGTAGGTAAATTGCCCTGATTATTCTAGAGAAGTTAATAGTAATACCACTGGCAAAGAGTAAAATACACTTCCAGATGTCATTTTCTGGTCTTCAATTCAATGTTAAAACACATGAACTGCCTTACCTAGGAACTACAGGCACTGGTTTTCAAAACTTTGATTCTGTTCTGGTATTGAAATAACACTGCAAGCTTCTAGTTCTTTTGGTATTTTCTTCATATTTCAAAACCTGTTGTACCATAACATTAGTTTCAAAGTGCTTCTCAGCTCATTCCCTACAGATTCCTCTTAGGGCTGGTTTGAAACTATTTTAATTTAGAAATGCTGCTAAACCTTTGTTACAAATTTTTCAGCATCATTCAGAAAGGAAACAATCTCTCTCTTCTTTTCAAATACATATTAGAAATCAGTATAAAACAGTTGGGCTTTTCTACACTCCTAATACTTATCTGTCACTTGAGGGTCTTCTTTTTCTTAGTAGGTTTTTAAAAATAACCATTTTTTCTAATAAGTACTGATTATTCCTCTAGCCTGCTCACATATACAGTTCTAGGTTTTATCATTATTTGTTCTTATTTTCATTTTTCCTTTTCTAAATCATTTGCATGTTCGTTGCTTTCACATCATCTTTTAACCAGATTGTTTTCTTGCCCACAGAAATAGTTCTTGTGTTTATGGATGTGCAGCTTTGGAGAATATTATCAATTTTTTTTAAATTGCCAGTTTTAAGTGCTGGGATATGACCTTGTAAGTTACAAAAAATGTTATTTTGATATAATTGCCTTTTATAAATTACCTCTTTATTGAAATAAGGTATCACAACAAAATGCATGCAGTTAGATGTGAAATTTTAAGATTTGCTCTCTGGACATGTCCAGCAACATCCTGTACATTTTATGTAAGGAAGCGTTAGGAGCATTTAGGAGCCTTAATGAGTCTTCACTGGGTAGGTTATAGGTATTTGCTTATACAGAGAGCATGGTTTCACCTGTTAACAATGAGAACACACTCAATGATAGGCACGCACATCATCATGTGTTGATTTAGCTGGAGTGGGGTCAAAAGGAAGAAAAGGAGGAGCTATAGACCATGTAGAGGCAAAATCCATCAGTACTCCATGCAAATGTACTGTTTAGCTGCGTCTAAATACAGAGAAAAACTTCTGAACACAGTTTCTCACTATCTTTTCTAACTTAGTTGGGAAAATTAATATCCAGGTAACTTCCACCCATGTTCTGCTCTGCAACATTTCTTTCTATACACTAATAATTGTATAAAATCTGAAAGTTATCATCTTAAAATCTATAAATCTCAATCTGCATGCACATGCTTATATAACCTGCAAAAGACGCAATAAGCCAGATGTCTCCAATCATGGTTCAACCAGAAGACATTATTCACGCTAGGAAAGTCAAAAATCCTATTAGCTTGAGATAATTTCTATTTTATGGCACTTTAACTGATGCATCACAATTTATTGCTGTGAGTTATGTTTACTCATAGTAAAATATAGTAGGTATTGGAAAATTTGTGGTTTTAAAATTGAACCAAATATTCAAATGTATTTATTTAAACACAGTGTCTTCAAACTGATTTTTCACATAATAGTCCCATAAGCTCTCAGGGTAAAAAAGACCTCTAAAATACTTTCAGATTATATTACTTCAAAACAGAACAACAGTGGGTTCCATTTTTATAATACTTGAGGACGGTGAAATCTCACAGATGTGTAGGGCAAAGCAACCTCCCAGATCTGAACTGTGTAAAATTTTAATTCTTGATAGTTGTAAATGGTTCTTGGTAACAAAAGTAAGTGAATAAATAAAATATATCAAGTAATCCTATCTTGGGCTTACCAGGAAATACTATATTGTTACAAAATTAATTTTTAGTATGCTTCAAGCTTCATTTTATATTATGCTGGCTTAGTTACATTGTAAGAATGATCATTAAAATCCTTTCAGCCTTTATTAAACTCACAGTGTATAAAAAAAAAAATAGAATATGTTTCATATTTCAAATATTAGGGCTCCAAAACCAGGTTTTTTCCATTTCTTTCCCTGAAGTCTTACGCAGAAAGCTTACCTGAGAGTATTTTACAAATTTATTTAAGATTGTGTTACTTGGGTAAAGAGGACAAATATTGCAGCTTGCTTAGTTCAAGCAATTCAGTAGCAAAATAAGAGACTAAAGAACAAAAGAAGATGGAGGAAGAGAAAATAAAATCTCCCACTGCCCCTCTTCAGATTCTTTTCCTCAGCCTTGGGTTGGGCTGCCTGTTCTCAAATCTGTTTTTCTATCAATCATCAGTGTTTTGTTGTTGTCTTTTTTTCCCCTGTCACAAGAACATTCTGAAGTCAGTGTGAAAGAGGTTACAGCTAAGTCATGGAACTTGGGGGGAGACAAGAAGAGAGTTTTGCCCTTTTTGGTCTAAGAAATGCTAGGCAAAGTGTTACTTTGCTTAATCTTATAGATTATTTTCTGTTATGAGAAGTTAATGATAGTCAAGTTATTATTTACTGTTCTGCTCATTTACAAATAATGTATTCTCAGAACATCACACAAGTAGAATATCAGCAACTAATTTTGCTGTTGCTGCCTCTCTAATTTCACTCCCTTTTTCATTGCAGCTTTTTCATTAGTGCTTTGCTACAACTATTTTCTGCCTTATCTCCTGGATTTCTTTTTACTTCCATGTATGAACACAAACTCCTCTATATGGTATTGTGTCATGAAAGTGACTTAAATCCACCTTTTCTTTATGGAAACTTCAGACACATGTTACAAATATCTGTTTGTCAATATAAATAATAAAGTTCTCACTAATCAGTGTTTCACTTTTGCTTACTTTACATATGGCTGAATGGGTTACATTGTGCAAAGCATCAAGTGTGAACTGAACTTCATCACTGTAAACTCTATTGTCATTTTGTATTTAAATTCAGAATGCTGATTATTCAGATGAGATGAATGATGGTGGCTTGAGGGACACTAATTTATTGCTAACCAATTGTCCTTGATACTCTTGGCTAAAAATGCATTTCAAATTATTTGATTGCTCGGAATTAAAAAAAAAAAAAGGAAGTAACTTAATTAGGTTACTACTAAGTGTGTTATGAGACAGAAAAATAAATGTAAGATACATGGCAAGTACTATTATATGTGAAACTTCTTTCCTCTAGGATTATGAAATGTAAAAAATGCCACTCCTGGTGTGTGAAGTTTGAGATTTCCTTTTTTTTTTATTTTTTTTTCATGTCTTCAAATCATTAATTTACAAATGTGCTGTTGCAAGGAAGGAAATTAAATTATTATTTTAAACAGAATTCTTTTATCTTTGGGGCTCAAAGAACCAGCCCAAGTGGAGGCCTCAGTGAGGAAGAATCAGCTCCTGTGAGAGTTTTCCTTGATTTTAATGGCTGATCACTGCCTTTCTGGGCCTTTCAGGTGGGATGGTACTGCCTAGTACTGTGTATTTAACACCTTTACCTTGGTGCTTTCATTTTTGTTATGTATCTAATGCCACCAAAACAAAACTCTAGCTTTTCATGTGTCCAGCTTTACACTTGATATTGCACTGTTTTGAAAAAGAAATTAATGAAATCAAAGGAGTTACACCAATGCAAAACAACACTAGGGAAAAGGAAAGCCTAAGTGCTTTTATTTTCTATTGAAAATCATGTCAGAATATAGAGATAGACCTTATAATGCTCAGATATTATTCACATTCTTTGTATGTGGGGAGAGGAAGGAAAGGGAACAGGGGTGCCAGAAAGGTTTGGCTCTGCTCATTAATTTGTATCTTAGATATTTTGCTGAACTATTTTGTAGTGGATCCTCTGGGAATGAGCTATAAAAATTGAGTTTCCAGACAAAATTAATTATAGTACATATAGGAACTTTTTCAAATAATATTATCTCTTTCAGCTTTTTATGTTCATCAGAATCTCTTTATTCTAAGTTCTGTGTAAGCAGAACAAAAAGACAAATTAGTGAAAGGTATAAGAGCCAAATCCTCTGGCAAGGTGCCACATGACCAGTCTGAATTGCTCTACTGGTAGTTTCTGGCCCTGAAATAGATTTATCTGGCAACTATACAAAGATCTTCCAGCACTATAGATGGATTAATTAGACTAAATTATCTGTGGCATAACTGATAACTAACTTCAGTAATGTTGTTATGAGATTGGAGTCTATATTTTCAAAAAGACAGTACAAATTTTCTGCTCTGGAAAACACTTCTGAAATGGAAGCTTGTGAAATCCACAGCAAGACATAAAGGTACAAGGTGAGATTAAGATCCAAGATAATGATGAGATTAGCAAGTCATATGAATCTTTTGTGCTAAAATCTTTTGTAGTATATTATGTTTAATGAATGCAAACTTTTTATACAGTCACTCAAACTTCGGTGTTTACTACATATACTTAAAACATATAATATGATCTACTAAAGAGAAATGTGATGCAAACAAAACTGAAAATATAATTCTAGCTTCAAGAGCAACATCCAAAATTTTAAAAATTGCTTATGTTTTAGAAATGAAGCTGTTGTAATCATTTGGAATTCTGAATAAATGACACTGTCATTTTCACCCAGTAAAATACAGAATAGTATAAAAATGCATATACTACACAGGTATTTAGGAAGTGCTACAGACATCAGGGCTGAACAATTAGCAAAGGAGGAAAGGAGCAAACTACTGTAAAGGCAATGTAGTGATCACAATGTAATTATACTCCCATGAGGATCTTGTACAAATGCTTGAATCTTTTAAGCCACTGATGCTTTGCCTCAAGGAATAATGTTAACACATCTCTCACCACTAAAGCAAGGTCTATTTTGGATTACAAGTTTTATCATAAATTGCTCCAAAGTTCCCTTGTTTAGTGGGGAGAAGCTGAATAATTCAGAAAAAAATCCAGATAAAGTTAACATAAGACTGAAAAAATTATTTCAAAAAAAGCAAGATCTTTTAAAAATATTATATCTTTTTGGGATTTTTTTTTTCTTTATGTGTTGATTAAAATGCTTCTGATCACAGTCGACCATTTGTCACTATTATTCTTTGTAAATCATCAACTATCTGTCTTTTAAGTTAAAGGAATTCATAGTTATGAACTTGGTTTTTAGCTTTGTTCTGATGATTTATATTTGAAAATAAAGGATTCAGGCCTGTGAGATCTCCTCCTTTATATTATGGTTAAAATTTTTCAAAGCCAGTTCACGTGTACTTCAAATACCTTTCAACAGAAGAGAATTCTTTTTTAATCAACTGTTGTCTTAAAGTATTCAGGCTAGCACAAAAGTGATGGGAAAAATCGATTTTAGCTTTGATGTTTTCTTTCTTGACTCATTTTGTTTTATTTGAAGAAAACATTCTGTTTCCAAATAAGCGTTTCTAATGAATATTTTCATTCTTCTTTTCCTCTAGCCCATTTCCCACTGTGTCTAGAAGTATGACAAATAAACAAGTTATGAGAGGGCAGGAAAACTCCTTCCACTTCATGCATTTGTATTGGTCTCTCTGAAAAACTAGGGCTTTTGTAGGTAAAATATTTTTCCATCATGGTAAGTATAGGGTGGATTCTTCAGTGTCATGGTCAAGTCTCAGTCCTTGTCATCTAAGGACTCTTTCTAAAAGCAGCTGGATTTCCTCAGCCTCAGTACTTTTAAGCTGATAACTTTCTCAAAGTAAAGAAAAACATGTTAGCTTATTTGGCTGATGGAATTTAAGAGTCATTTTGGACTCATGACAATGGGTCTTCATGAGATCCAAATTTTTGAAAATATAAAAATATTTTCCTGGTTTTATGATATACACTTACTTGAACCTGTGAGCAATACGGTTGAGGCTGTTGTGACTAGCAAGCACTAATAATGGTGCTTTGATTAGTTTAATTGCTTACAACTCCATCTAACCAGCCTGGTATTTTTTCTATTACAGAGTCATATTCACTTGTTTTATGGAAGCTACAAGTAATGGTTAAATTCATGTTCTTCTAGAGCACATGTCCCTTATTTGGTTTCTCAAACAGCATTTGTGACCCATCTCTGCTTCCAAAACTTTGTGCCATTTTTCAAAGAATGCACAAAAACACTGAGCTTGATGAGTCAATTTAGTTGGAAGGAAAACCATGTTCTCTTGGGAATATCTTGTTCTTGGCTTTCCCAAATGCGTTCCCTCTTTTGATTTCATTTTGTGAGAGCTTACAAAGGGGCTGTCATGTTCTTTCCCCAGTGATTCTGCATTCATGCAAGAGGGAAGAGCCTTACCATCTTATACTAGATGACAACCCAGCTCTTTCTTCTTTAAAAAAAGAAAGGAGTGGTAAATTGATCTTGTATTTTAAAGACTAACAGTAAAGAATTTATTCATTTTCTTCAAGTTAGAGGAAAGATCATGGAAGCCTGACTTAGCAATAAATGCCTTGAAGCAGCAGGTCTGGACAATCTTAAAAGGTGTATGACACGAATTCTTGTTTTCTTTTTGAGAATTGGGGGGTGAAGGTGCATTTGCATCTTGACATTCATATGGAACAAAGACAAAACCTATGGAATAAAAAAGGGGTACAAATTACCATTTTTCTTCTTTATTTAACACTGATGTGGAACATTCAGTGACATTACATGATGAAATAATCATTAATCAATAATTTTTAAAGCTCTTCTGTCAGGACATTGAGCTGCTAAAAATAATGGACAATGAAACAAGATACTAGAAGACTGGTTCAATTTTTCATACTGCAAAATCAATAACATATAGAAAAGTTGACACCTTTAATACTGCATCACAAATATAGTATAGTAGATCATTATCTTGGCATAGTAGACTTCAGTGTCAATAAGGTTTGTATTTGCAAAATAAAAAGCGTAGTTATTTGCTGCTCTTGTTGCAGTGTTATCTTTATCCATTTTCCTCACATAAAAGACACAATTTTAATTTCCTTAATCCAAAAAAAGAATTGTTTAAATATTATCTAGCATTTTACAATGGATTTAATTGTCTTATCTCCTTCTACCTTTGTTGGCCTTGCCAAATATTTCCTCAGAGGTTTGGGGGTTTTCCATTCATAAATCTCCTGTAATCTGCAGTGTCCAAACTTCTGTCTTTTTCTACATAAACAAAGTGATGTTAACAAGTCAATGGACAAAGACCAGTGCTTTCAACTAGGGTGAAGCAGTTAAGTGTTGATGCCTTGTTATCTTCTTTCCCAGGCAGATATTTACATGCCAGGGTAATCCAACATTGCACAAAATGATTAATGCAGAGATTCAGAATAGATATCATCAAGGCTATAAATTTATAGAGAATTCAAAATATTAAATACAGTAAAGGATTATGTACTGTTTTACAAAGAATTTCTAAACTGTGACATTAAATCAGTTAATTAGCTCAAGGATTAATATTATTTGACTAAGTAATAATAATTTCTGGAAAATGCTATGAAAATCCATTGAATGGTGCTGTAAGAAGAGAAAGGCCATCATTTTAAATTTAAGCTGTAAAAGATCAGCCTCTGTAAATCCAAAGTTCAGCTCATTCTGAATACATCTCTAATGCTTAGGGTAAAATGCTTGACAAAATATAAGGGATTGATTGGTGGCTGGATTTTTTCCATTTATGTTTAGTTTTTCCAGATTCTTGTCTTTTACTAAGCATTTCAGTAGTTACTCAGGTAGTGGCAGACAATTGCACTGAAGGGAGCCTCAGTGGTCTGTGACACCTGTCTTTCTGCAGCAAGAGACTTTAGACAGTAAGTACTGCACATATTCTCTTTGCTTAGCACTAAGCCTACATAAGATTTTTTGCTATTTGTTTTTGAGTGGAACAGGTTAAGCTTAATGTTCTTAATACTAGAACAGAGAAGCAGAGAGGTTTATGTGTGATATGCAAGTGTAAATCCACATGGGATTAGAATGTAGCTTTAATTTTGGTTACACACATAAGAGGGGTAAGGAACTAAGGCAAAAGTCTCCAAGCAATTGCATAGGTTATACAGTTGTGAATAAAAGCAAATCAACTTTTCAGAATCATCTGGTTATGAAGTTTGTAGAGTATTTCACAAGCTCTAAGACAGCAATGAAACTTAACATATGTATTGCAATTTTTATCTTTTTCTTTTGTGACAGCATCAATTAAGTCAAATGAGAGCTATAAAAATGAGGACGTGATATTGCTTTTTGGAGGTACTTCAAAATCTGAATTAGCAGGCCCTTGCAGAATGATACTTCACTAGGTAGTCTTATTGAAGCTTTGGGAACATGAAGAACACTAGGTAACGTTCTGTGCTGATGTTGCTTTTCTCCATTTCCAATAAACTGGAGACCGAACAAATTTAATTGTAGAGTAATTTAAAACCCTTTCCATACCTATAGGGATGCTGGGGAGGGACTCTTCATTAGGGACTGTAGTGACAGGAC
>JBAFWW010013476.1:4088-14738 GCA_036873685.1 Agapornis canus | reverse complement strand
CTCTGGGCACCCTGTGCCAGCGCCTCAGCACCCTCACAGGGAAGAGCTTGTGCCTTATATGTAATCCAAACTTGCCCTCCTTCAGTCTCAAGCCATTACCTCCTGTCTTATCACTACTTGCTCTTATATGGAAAACCTTTTCCACCATGCAGGACGTCAGACAGGGCTAAGGCTGCCCAGGAAGGCTGTGCAATTGCCATCCTTGGAGGTTTTCAAAACCAGCCTACACAAAGCCCTCTCGACCTAGTCTGATCCCACAGCTGAGGCTGCTATGAACAGGAGGTAGGTCTGGGGACCTCCTGAAGCCCCTGCCAACCTGAATTCCCCTTTGATCCTATGATCCCTTAAGCCAGCTGTGTCTTCATTGATCTTTATAGCTGTGTGATCTGTCCCAACTTTACATGCAAAACTATTTTTAGCAGGTTTTGCCTTGGCATAAATTAAGGATCGCAACATAACCAGCTGGAGTGAAGGCATCCCACCATTACCATGCTGGTGATCCTTAAAACCAGAACATGGGACAACTCTGGCATAGGCTAGGGTCCACACGCTCTGCTCCACAGTATCTACAGCATGGCTGGGAGCTCTTCCCCCTCCACACACAGGCATGTGGGTCTAGCAGCACATTAGCAATACTGGTGCCCACATCCATGTAGTCCTGGTGCAGCATGTGACAGAGAGGCAGTTAAGGTGAATGAATGGGGTTCCTGAAAATGTGTAACTATATATGTTTGATCATCTTTCCATCTCCTGCTGTCGGCATCTGATTTTGATCCATAGAGGCCATGCTGCTATTTGTGCGTAGCTTTTGATGCTGTTCTTGGCTTTCTCTTATTGTTGTAAAACACCATTTTAATCATAAAAGTTATCATCTCGTACAAACTTCTTCCTTGGTGGACCTCGCCTTTGCACGTGATGTACAAAGAGGTACATTCTAGACCAAGCATTTGCAAGGCATAAATAAAAGCTACTTTTCTCCATCATGTTCACCAACTTATCTTTCTGGCTAGAAAAAATATAACCATCTAAAACCATGGAAATCAGGAAAATCTCAGGCCTTTCTAAACTGTGACTCACCAACAGTGCTTTGGACTCGTTATCTCTGCTTCAAATTCTGTCAAAACTTCCATTATACCCTAAAATAGTATAAAATAAAGATACTCTTTAAATATATCATAAAATATTAACAAACCATGAATAACCAACTATAGATATTAAATAACTTTTAATAGTTAGCTTTTAAAGCAAATTATTTTATTCTTTGTTTCTTAAATTCTTTATAACACTAAAACCATTGCACAATATTTAACATTAACTCGAATGATTCTAAGATATTAAGATCATCCACTCTCCTCATCAGATAACTTAGAAAAATGATTTATGTATTGGTTTACAGAACTTGATACCTGCGACTCTGGAGCAGTAGTCATAATTTTACAAGAGGTTTTCCCCATTTTAATACCTCCTCTGGCATGTATCCCCAGAACCTATCGGTATCCATGCTTCCAGAGCAAATCTGAACTTCCACATGGGATCTCTGACATGACCCAACAAAATCCAGCAATTTTGGTTCATTAAGGGCATACCAAAGTATGTCTGTGCCAGAACTATAGATAGAAGTATGTATATAACACATATGGGGAGGGAAAAAGAAGGGAGAGTGGGTGAAAAATCAGGCAAAGGAAATTCAATGCTTACATTTTCCTAATGCTTCAAATTCTTCCTGTTTTTTATGTTAATATTTTACTGTGTATTAGTGCCCCAATGAAGCAATCCCGTTTATGTATGTGCTGGAAGAACGAGCTGAAAAAGTCTATCACTTCCAGTGAGATCCCTAAAAGTCTTTCTAGTTGAGCAGATGCTTAAAATAAGCATACACTGGGTCAGTGCCTAACCGCACTCTTCGGTATCTATTAGTAGTATTGTGTTGCTGGTGTAATCGTTGCTTCCATTCTAAATTTTCTCTTCAGCTGTTCATAACTTCCAACCCCAAATTCCTTTTGACCCTTAAATTCCAAATACTTGGCCTTATGCAAAAATTCAGTCATACCACACTAGTTCCTACTGCTCTGTCCATGTATGCATACTGTATATCATATAGGAAAATGTCATTTCTATGGCACACTTTGCTATTCTGCCACATATAAAATAGTGCAGAACTGAATAGTATGCAAACACTGAAAAGCTTTTGCTACTCTTATTGATATATTCAGACTTGTCTGCTAGGATAGGGACAGACCTTCACTGTAAAAACAGAGGCACTAAGGATGTAGGGACTCTGTATAATACAAAAATTCCACTTCAAAAAGCACAACAGGAGATGACACTCTTAAAACCCCCCCAGCATGTTAATTGCTGCCCCTCTGTTTTTGAATATAGACTGGGTGTTCACTGAAGGGCTTTGGGGTACATTCTGCTCTACATTCCCTCCACCTGAATGGTTTGATTTTGTTTTCTTCATTACATTCCACACAGTTGAGATTTGTCATCAAAGATAAGAAATCACCTTGCAACATTTTTAGGGGGGTGAAGTTCATATTACTCTTTTACAGTACAAACTAATGACAGTACTGCTGAAGAAGTACAAATGTATTTGCAATAGTAAGGCTCTCAATACCTTCTCACCTTTACAGAAATAGAAATGCTTAAAACAGACATTGAAGAGATTGGGTTAGTATGAACACCCGTGCTAATAGAGTGTTTTACATTGAGTTGTACTGGAGGCTTTCAAAGTCCATTTAATGTCAGGAAAAATCTATTGCTGTTGCAGGTTTCAGTTATTGGCAACAAGGCTTTCTCAACTAATGCTGACAGGGCAAATCCATTTCTAGCGCAGTTATAAAAGGATTGACAGACATGGAAGGTTATGTGCCATCACATGTCTTGAAAGGGTGCTGAAAATGCTTTTATTCTGTACATGGCAAGATTAAATAAGTTTTTGCCTGTCTACCCCCTGTAATTCTCTTACATCATAGTAATTAGGATAAATGATCTCCCATTTGACCCTCTTCAGTGCCTGCATAAACCCAGCCTATAAGGTGTCACAGGTGTTACACTAAATCCCCAGTTCAGCAAATCACTTAAATGTGTATTTTGAGACCAGGCTTAAAGGTATGTTTAAAAAGAAACAGTTCTTAATGGCACTGGTGAATTGTGGCCTGAACCGACTTTCACGGTCATTGCTCAAGGAAACCATGAGTTAATGTAAACCTTTGGAGAGCAGAACTTCCTCCATGCCTCACGCCTGTAACACAGCTGTACTGCCCAATGCAGTCTGCCCCTGGACTCTTCACACTCAGGTGTTGGTCCGTGGAGGCCTCTGCTCAATCACATGTGAGTGTTCCTCCTTCCTGCATGTTCAAGGCTCTTCAGGAGCATCATCTGGCGATACCTACCAAGAACCAGCTTACATGGGCATTGTCCAGGGTGGAAGGAATGTTAATAGCCCTGCTGCCAAACAGCATGGCAACATGCACAGGGCACTGTGTAGCCACACACGGAAGCCAAAAACCCCAACCATACATCCAGAACAAATTCTCAAAGCAAAAGTACTCTCGAGCAAACATTTTCTCTTTCAGAAGTGGGATACCTTGTAATGTATAAGCAAATGGTTTTATAAAGTCTAACACGAAATGGAACTGACAGTATTTATTTGTAAATTGAAAATTCTGCGTTACTTTTTCTTAATATAAAACAGAACAGCCCATTCCCTGAGAAATAGCCACCTAGTTCAAGTGATCATGGATGGAGAAAGCTATGGATAGGGCAGCTTTTGAATCCTTGATCACTCCATAGAACGGACCAGTATTTTATATAGGCTCTCAGGAAAATCACTTTCACGGATGATAGTTATCAGCACAGGAAGTCATTAAATGAAGTAAGGAGTCATCTTAGGCAAATGGTTTATGAATTTGAATGGAACATTGGCTGATGACAATACAGGAAAAATAAGACTATAAATGAAAGCTTAACTTCAAATGTAATGTAACTTCTACTGTAGTGTTTCACGTGCAAGTTGGGTTTTTACCATAAATAAATGTTTGGTGGATAAAGCCTGTAAGATTTGCTGGCAAAGATGCACGGCCAGGGCTATAAATATGTGGGAAAATCTAATAGTTCAAGTTTACTCCAAAGGTCATCTGGAGTATAAATGTATTCTCAGAAAGATTGCGCAGAAATTCTATCACTCTCTTCTTCACATGGGCTGAGGTTGCAGGAAATAAGTAAGTCCTCACAAAACATAATGACAGGAAGAGAAAAATGCCTGTGCAGTGACTGAATCCAGCTTCTTCTAACAAATTATTATGTGTTCTGTGACATAAATTCCAACCATTAACAACTTCCATAGGCATGAAGCCAGACGAATAGCACTGTTAAGACTGGTTTCAGCTAAGCCCTGGAATATTTTACTCCTGGAAAGGCTGCATTTTCTAGACAAAGGAGGTTTACATGCAGCTTGGCAAGAAGCTAATGTGAAAAGGAAAAGCTGAAACATAAAATCAACTCACAACTGCAAAGCTTCAGTTTCTGAATGAAAGGGTTTCCACTGTTTCTTCATGTTTTCTCTATCTATTAGCCAGGAAACATACATATGTGAATTACAGTGCACAGATGTCTTTAAGACTTGTTAATGTGGGATGCAATTCCTCTATCGTAAAGGGAAAATGCGAAGTCATTTACCTCATTTACATCCAATACTTGGGCCACAGGGGAACATAGAAGAAGAGTGGTTTTGCCAGAGCAAAAGGTAAGAAAAACATATGCCAGGGAAGATACCAAAGACTTTTCTTTTTCCTTTGCTTGCAGGCAGCCACAAGGTCCCAGGAGGGCTCATGTTGGGAAGGTTTCCAGAACGGCTGTGAGAGATCCAGGTCACACTTTTATCCATAATGAATGGGAAGAAACTACAGTTCATGGGAGCACATGTGTGCTAATTAGTACCGTTTCTTCTGCAATTACTTTTTAAGTAAGCAATCTTTAACAGAAATCAGACTGAGACCAAGTCCCCCCCAGGAACCAGCATGCAAACAGCCTGTGGCTCTTAACTTTCAATGGCAGGGAGCTGGAATTCTCAGTTGTTGCTGAAAAACTGCAAGACAACCCCACATAACAAACCCCAAGAAAATCATTACAGGATTTCCACACGTACATCAATTAAATAAAGCCACGTGCAGGTATTTCCTATCACCTCCAGTGCCACTCACCATTGAGTTATTTGTAACGTTCTTGACAGCAAAAGGCAAGTTACCCTTCTTCTTTTGTGGTATTCCACACATTTATCCTAGGGAGTGAAACTTCAAGTCATTTAGTTAAATTTTTCCTTGTGTTAAATCCACCTAGAGCCTTCAAAAGCCCCCACCAAAATAAACACAGATGAAATTAAGACTCAAGAGTACACACAGCATCACCTGCCTGGCCTGCTAGCCCAAAGGGATGGCTACCACTACTGTCACCCACAGACTACACACACACTGTGGATTATGAGGGCACAGCTCCACTGAGCCCCACTTAGTTATGTCAGCCCCTATCTGTACAGAGTACATAGTCACCCAAATTTCATAAAACCTGTATATTTAATGTTGTGCTGTTCATGATGTTTCTTTGTAGCCGGACTTGCAGGAAAGCTACTGTTATTTAAAGCATGCTGAAGTCTAACCTCAGCGTGACCAGGGAAGTTGAGGCTGAAACGCGCACTGTTTCCAAGATGTTCAAGCTGCTCCTGAACATACTTTGAATGATGAGCAAGGTTAGTCCCCGGGCTACTGTACTCCTAAGCACTGGCAAACAAAGAAACCTAGAAACAACACATAATTCCTGAATGGAATTGTGCAAAGAAATGAATGTTTTGGACATTAAGAAGGAGCACACATTATTAAAACATTCAACTGTCAACATGAAACCAAAATTCAGCCTTATTTTATTTCTGTTATTTGTATTTGTATTTTTAACACACTTTGGACTACCATATCCCACAGTTGGATCCAGCCCAACATTTCCATGTGAAATCATTGAAACTGCCCAGGTAATAGCCTTAAAGCTAGTGTAGATCAAAACCACTGCAGAAATAACAGAGTAGTATCTTCAGCACCAATCCATTCTTTGGAAGCCCTCACTTATCCAGGTACAAGATCCGTTGCCTAAGAAAGGTAAGGCTGTTTCAGCTAAGATGACAGAGGACTGCTGAGCAAGATCTTATTAAGGCGATAACCTTGTTTTTATACAGCAGGATTATTTCTACCCTATACCTGCTTCAAAAAAAATTAGTAGCGTATTTCTGATTCTGAGTCTCAGCTTTGTGGACTTGAGAAAACTTGTCCTCTCCAGCCAGCAATTTTCCACTGAATTCTTCTCTCTCTGATGGTTTAAAGTTGATATGGGGGTATAAGGTTTTTGTCACCACTATTACACTCTTTTCACTGCTGTGTCCACAGAATTAAAGCCAGTGAAATTGAAAAGAGAGTGGCACAAGGATGCTGAGGCTGCTCTCTGGGACTATGACACAGAGAGAAAAGTGAGACTTCCTTGCAGGGGATTTTCCCTCTGTCAGATACCACAGATCCCAGCAATGGTGCTTGCGATCGAGAGCAAGCACTGCTGGCAGGCACTAGGGACTCACCACCTACACCTGCGCTTAAGGCAGGAACACAGCTGGAAACGTGGGAAACTTGAAGGCTCTTTTGTGTTCTTTGCATTTTGGAGCTCTTCAGTCTCTCCAAAGACCAAAACAAGGTCCACGGTAAAAAGTAAATAATACTAACAACGAGGCAGTAATGCATTTTTAGCAAGTACCAAATGCAAAGAAACGAAGCCATGTAAACAAAATAGCATTCCTGCTGTTCAGATTTTCGTGTTGCCAGAGATAGAGTGGATGATTGTTTTGTCCTTTGGGTGTGTATCCAGAATACTTCACAAAGACAGATATCATAAAGATGTTTCCCATCAGCCCACTTTTTCATCTGTGTCACAAGAGTGATGCTGCTGAGCTGGTAATGGACTTAATCAGGAAAGCAAAATCTTTTTCTGCTATTTAAAAATCATATTTTTATAGATATTAGTTTAAAAAATACACTTGAAAGCAATGCATATTTTGATGCTTTACCCCCCTTTCTTACTGTCAGAAACCTGTTTGGCATCTTGTTAACAGCTTTCCTCATAAAAGACACTTCTATCACAGGAAAACTCAGTCCCAGTGTTAACTTTTATTAATCAAAGTAGAATCCTTATCCTTTGTTGCTCCAGGATAGTGGTATCAGTGGGACGGGACACAGTGGTACACATCTAATGCTTAGGCTGATGTAAGCTAGGAGATGAAGCCACAGTTTCACAGCCAAAACAAAACTGTGCTAAGGTTAGTCTGTATTTAGAAATACTACCAGTGATACCATAAATGGTATCTACACGTTGCTATATTGTTGATGAATTAAAACATGTACAGTTATAAAAATGCAGCAGTTTTGTATTTGTATTTCTGCTCTCTATATATGTAACAAACTTCACACATGCAGAACGACAGTAAGCCTCCGAAGGAAAAATCCACATTTGTATTATGAGAACTCCAAGGCACTTAACATGAGTTTTGTAATTTATTGCCATCATGGGAAGCATAACTTTCAGGAAAGCATGTGAGCTTCTCCAATTATATTCCCAGCATCAACCTATTTGCAGAAAAAAATTCAATGAGAATTACAATTATATGTGGGGCTGACAAAAAGCATCTTTTCCCACGTTGGTGCAGCTAGAAACTGTCAATCAAAGCATATTTAAGCATTTTCTACCTCAATGATGAGATTGAGGCATGTGCACTATACTAATTGTTTCCTAAAAAAAGAGAGAAACTCCACTGAGTTCTATGTATTTTTATCAGTGGGCCATTACAATTGCTGTGTAGTGCCTTAATTTCTCTACAAAGTTCAGCACAGCCAATTAAAGACATGAGTTAAACAAATGTGTATGTTGCAAACTGGCCTTTAGAAAGCTCTTGTTTAGAAGAAGCCAGATCATCATAACCACTGCTACAAACGGTCCCCCAAGCAGAACGTATATGTGCCCAAAGCTCTGCTTCTGCACATCAATCTGACAAAAGCTATGGAATAGTTGGGGCAGTTTGTGAAAGTAAAACACACCTAGAATGACTTGCACCACAGTCACACAAAATCAGGTATTTCAGTCTTGCTATATACTAGAGCATGGGAGTCTTCAGACTGAGATCCACTACTTACAAAAGACCTTGAAAGTGATGCTTCAGAAGCCAGCTGAGAGATCCCTCTCTCCCTGTTACAGTTATGCTTGAAAAAGGAGAAATTAATGTTTGAATATAAAGGGCCAGGTCCCCCAAAACTTCAGGTTATCGGAAGACTCATCAGTAACTATAATGATGTTAATACTTTAACTGTCACATCTGCCCTTCCCTTCAGAGGCCTCACAGAGATGATTAAGCAGAATCCTGCCCCAGCTGTGACTTTCGGTTGAAGGAAAAATGGTCGCACCTAAAACATGGCTGCTAACTTAAGGAAAGGATCTGCACAACAGTTGTAAACCATCAGGTATTTTGGCCACAAAAGCACCACTAAATGGGTTCACTTGCAAGTACGATTATTTTGTTGGCAAGCATTAATGGACGTGTTTAATATTTTAGCAGAGACATTAAATTTCTACTTAGATTAGATGCCTAGCACCAAGTATCGGATTTAAGGAATCGATCACTTTAATGGCTGACTCATTCAGATACAGAGACAACCATCATCTAAAATACTTTTTAAAGCTATTTTTCTCAGAATCTGTAAAACCCCAAAGCAGTGCTGAGTGACTGGATTAGGATGTAATACAATGCAGATGTGCCCCAAATGATGCATGCTCACAGAATGGTTAGTAAGGACTCACACAAGTGACAGTAGGGATTTACAACACAAATTTACATGGGTCACTCATTTTCTTCACATAACTACCACTACTACATAATTCTGGCTGCCTTTGTTCATGCTTAGCATAAACGTTTTCTGAAACAGGTTTAAAATGAAACACTGCTGTTGAAAATCTCTTCCCTTAAATTAAATTGACCTATACATTTGATACGGTTGTGATTTCCTGAAAAGCAAAAGACATAAAGGGTATCTCTCCTTCCCCTGTTTAGATAACATAGATGCCTTGCTTTCCAGAGTGAGAGAGCTCAAGCACAGCTGTTATCTTAGCAGAGGACCTTTTGTGCAAGACTTACATGCTACAGTCCACTCAACTAGCAGATATTCTAAAGGTGGATGTTAACAACTGCAGTGTGGACATTTTGATCCCAAGTGGTAATGGGCTGAGAGCTACCACAGAGAGCACAGATCTCTTGAGTGTAAATCCACTCTTCAGGCTGCTCACCTCTTGGTGGAGACATCCTTCTGGAGAACAGCACAGCTGAGTTTTTACTGGACAACACACTTCCTTGGAGGCAAAACCTACAAGGCTGGACATGGGGTGACATACATAATACATTCTTTTTAAATGAACAGGGGCTGCTGAGCTGCTTTGTTGCTGCAGCAGTGATGCTTCTGCTTTTCAAGTCACAGCATCAACCCTTAGTGTTAATACATCTCAGTCCTTAAAAGCTCTGGAAAGAGCTCACCCTAATTCCACTTCCAAAACAAAATCTGAGGAGTTTTTCGCATGAGGCAGGGTTTGTCCAAACATCTTCAGAGGACAAGTGGGGATGATGCTGACAAGAGGGCTGACAAAGTGCTGAATTCGACAGAGATGACTGCCCAGGCCATAATCTCTACAAAGGTAGCACACATCAACGAATAATAGTTCTCAGGTGCATCATCCAAAAGCAGGTTTCGAAAGGAATATGCAGATCTAGCTAAAAATTCAATATTGATTTCACAAACCTCTGGCTGACTTATCAGCCACTGTCCTTCGTACTAGTACCTGAGAATGTCAAGGTCACACAAGAGTCACTGATGTTCTTAACAATGGTATTTAAACATTAATTACCACTCAGGTGAGAGTCCCACAGCTATATAATTAACCTTGTGAATAAGCAAAGGATTTGCCACTGACCCACTTCCTGAGGAGCCTGCATAAGCAGTCTTGTTTCATCAGCACCAGAACAAACCTCTCACACCACTTTTGTCCTTCCCTCTGTATTTTTCAATGCCATGAAGCTCAGGCAAGTGTCTTGAAAGCCCATTAGCTGTGGAAATAAAGTGTGGGAAAGCTAAGGGCTACTCAATGGGTAACAGCATCTCATGGCCCAAAGTCCTCTTGGCGCCCTTGTTATTTTTGCCTTAAGACAAGTGAAAGACTGAACATCTCAGCTATCTTTCCCAGACCCTATTCAGGGAATTGCAGGAGTTGCAGGTAGCCACACTGGGGTTAACCTCTGTGCGTATGCATGCAAATGCCTGATTTTAGACACCTAAATGCAGTTATCATCATCAGGAGTTATCAAATGGAGTTATCGCCACCTGGAGCTGCTCTTCAATCTCTGCAGAGCAGATCTGAACAACAGCTTCAAAAGCATTTTAAAGGCAGTATTTTTTTTCCTTTAACATCATACAGACTATTACTGTTGTTCCATGTGGAGGTTCTTATCAGGATCCCATTCTCCTCTCAGGGTGATGAGGCACTGGAATGGGTTGCCCAGGGAGGTTGTGAGTGCTCCATCCC
>JBAFWW010013475.1:0-28922 GCA_036873685.1 Agapornis canus | reverse complement strand
AGAGCACTGGAACAGGTTGCCCAGGGGGGTTGTGGAGTCTCCTGCGTTGGAGATACTCAAGGCCCGCCTGGACCAGTTCCTGTGTGATGTACTCTAGGTTCCCTGCTCTCACAGGGGTTGGACTGGGTGAGCTTTTGAGATCCCTTCCAACCCTTAGGATCCTGTGATTCTGTGAAGCTGCGATGCTGAGGAGCTTTCATGGAGAACGTGCTGGTCCTTTCCTCAGAAAAGCTACAGGTCTGGGATCTCTACAGCGCTGCAGGAAGGGAGATGTGCTCTCCTAGAGACCCCTGCCACGGCTCCAGGAACAGGCTGTGAAAAAGCAGCAGCCCTGAGGTACCCCTGAAATAGCAGCAGCATGGGATGCACAGTGGGGGAGCAAGAACAGAGCTGTGGCACAGATTTGCTCCTCTTCCCAAGGGAACGGAGTCATTCCTTACGGGGTCATGCTTGCAGAGCCTGAGGAACACTGATTTTAATCTCCAGACAGAATACATTATTCTGTCTTAGGTCACTGCTGTGGTGGGAATCTGAAATGTGCAAAATTGCCTTTATTATTGTAACAGCAGATTTTCCCCAACAGAACTCTACTATTGCATAGAGGTAAGTTACATTTCCAAAGATGAAGGTCATAGCATGAGAAAATAAACTATCTCAAGATCACAGGAGATTCAAGATCACTGTAGATTTTTGTCCTACTGCTGTCAGAAAACTATGAAACATCAGGAAAACTACCTTGTGAAAACCAAGGAACAAAGTTAGATATGCACTATGTACACAAGCACTGGCATATCAAGTGCCAAGTTTAACTGATCCGTTACTATCAGGTAATTTAACCAGCAGATGCATTCATACAATGCTGCAGTTCAAAATTCAGGGAAATAATATCAGAATCTAATGTAAATGAAAAACTAAATACCCTTCACAAATCACTGGACAGCAATCTGCTTCCCACTGATATGTTCCACCCAGCTTCTGAAAAGGTTTTTGCTGAGTCTTATTTAAACAGCTAGCACACAGGAGTGTATAACACATACTTTGTAATAGTTACGTTCAGTTATTTCTCATATCCTATAAGGAACCAACATGTATTTGATTATGTGATGTAAAAAACATTTAAATTAACTTGCTAGGTGCAAACTAGCGAATAAGCAAGTCTGAAATAATGCAGGCCTGATAAACTATTGTAATGAAGGAACAAAGAGGCAGTAACCCCAAAAGGCCAATACACTGAATTAAACACCACTCAACCCTCTTGGCTTGTTTTCTTTTCACAAAGTCCCAGTTGAAAACCCTAGTGAGCTTCTGGATGCTTACTCACAGGATCTGGTTTCAACCATGTGAAGCACGGTGACCCTGGCAGATCTCAACCAGAGGCAGCGCAAGCTGGAGTCCTTTATTTGGTGTTAATGTCACTAATGGTTACAGATAAGAAACAGAGGGAACCGGATAAAATACCTTTTCTTTACAGTGTCAGGCAAAGAGTATTTACAAAGCATCCTACAGGCAGGTGCCACCTACTCAGTAGATGGAGAGCGCGCTCTGAGAGCAATATATCCTCATAAACAGACACACAAGTGGTGCTGGCATCCCCATGTGACTGCTTTAGTCATCCTCTTTCCTTCGTGTTTACTCCTTCAGTGACTCAACCGTGAGCTTCATTTGCTGCGAGAGAAGGGGAGAAAGAAAAGGTAAACTGAGTGCAGGGGCAGTGGGATGAGTTGCACAGAGCAGCAGAATCAGAAAGCAGAACGCTTCTGAACCACACAAAAACATGAACTCCAGATTTGAAACTAAGCCTGCCAGGCTTGTGCCTGACTTACAAAACCCACACTTTTAACAGAGGTATTGCTTTTTCCACCAAAAGACTCTGCAAATGTTGATGCAATTTATATGTTAATGAATCCATTGTTTTTGTGATGAAAAATATCTCATGCTGACATTGCCCCCTCTCCCTCAGGCTTGTGATGGGGAGGGAAGCTGCTTCAAGAATGGCAAAGTGAAAAGCTGGAGGCAATCACTGCTGCATGGGAATTGCTGTCTGCCCCTCTAGGTAGTACCTGTGCTCAGGACAGTGCACTGAGCAGACTGTCATTGCCACTGCTGCTCCTGGGACTCCCAGCCTCTATTTCTGGTCAAGCCTGCATGTGCTCAGGGGACCTGGCAGCCCCTTTATCTCTCCTTAGGCAGCCTGGCTGTTCCCTAAACAGCAGCAGTAAGCACAGACAAGTAGAGCTAATGGGCTTCACTGGAAACCCACCCTTACATTTAGGAAGGCATCTACACCACACTGGACTTCTCTCTGAACCACAGTTTTATTCAAATACAAGATACCCCTTTGAGACAAATTCAGATAAGGAAAATGCTCACCACAATGAAAGACTGTGATACCAAGCTCTCAGACACAAATGGGATTAAAAATTAAACTGCTTCTTATAGCAAACATTCATTATGAAGACATGAATACAATTTGCTCAGTTAGCAGGAGAATCTACCTACTGGGCAAGGGGTAATGCACACTTTTAAGGCACATTCTTAGAGATGTAAAATTAAAGCTCACCATGAAGTTTTCAGCTGCAGAGGGGGTTTGATTTAAGACAGCCTTAAATATTTAAGTTTTTGAAGGACTCTAAAAGGTCAGTGAAGTACTGACATAACATTGTCCCAACTGTTAAGCTGTAACTCTTACTAGTATTCCTGTATTGCCCTCATTTTTGTCTTCTTTTATTGTTGAATTGAACAAAACCATTCTGTAATATGAGAGGAAGCTGACTGCTATGGTGACGTGTTATTTACAGTCCTGTTGTTAACCATGATTGTTTTCATCACCTTAGGACATCACTAGAGAGATCTCAATGTGAGATCAGAATAATGATTCCAGGTGTTGAGAATACTTGCTGAGTAAGAGAAACCAGAGCCACTCTGAAGCTTCATGTTGAAGAGGATCTTTCCTAACACAGAATTTAGAGAGGCAATAAAAGCAGAGTTTAAACTGTGCCCAAGGCATTTCTCACACACTATCAGCTAAGGGTCTTGCAACATCTGGAAGCCTCGAAAGCACCCTGATATGCAAAGAGTAATTACAGTGACTTCAGTCTACAAAGACAACAGTCATAGGAAGGAGACTTCATGGGGACTATCCCAAAGGACAGGATTAGGAGCAGAAGAACAAAGGAGCAAAGGCAAGGAGATGCTGCAATTCAGGACGCCACAGGCTGGTGTCTGGCACAACTGGCTTCTTCAAGGCAATTCTGGCAGATGTGGAGAGAAACAGACTGGACAGGAAAAAATGTGAGTGATCACACGAAGAAATAACTTATGCAGCTTCAAATTCCTGTGTAATTTCCATACCATCCGCCCAGTGGTGGATGGACTCCTGCTTCCGAGTTAAACTTCTTCGCTGGATGCTTGTACTTGATTTTATACAAATGTCCCAGTACATACGAGCTATTACATATTACATGAGATAGTACATATTAGAAAGATAAGTACCTAATAACTGCTATTAAACAAAGTGGAAAAAAGAAACTGCAAAGACAGTAGACGCATTAATTCAATTTCTATCCCATAGCAAAGATACCAGATTGCTTTAACACTCTTTCTATCTTTCCTCTGCTGCTAGTCTGTGCCTGAACCCATTCCAGAATGTTACTCTGCATGATAAACCCCACCTACAATAACTCTTCTTTACCATTTGTATCTGTATTTCCATGTCATCTATAAGGAGAGTAGAATTATTTTGTGATACAAATATTTATACGCTTCTTCATAGCAACAGGGCAAAAAAAACCCCACTGTAGCTAAATGATGGAATACAGATTCCTCTTCTGCATCCTGATTCACTTATGTAAATAAATGTCTGCATAAAACTACAGCACCTTAATTGAAGTGACTTCAAACCCTACTGTAAAAGCATTACACAGAAACAGAAGACAGCACCTTAATTCATTTCAGGATTCATCAAACTCAAACCTAATTCTTTTATTTTAGAATAGTTCTCCAAATTCTTAGTGTTCTCGTAATCACACAGCGCTTGATGGGGAATGCAGGGAACTGGGAAAGGGATTTTTATTCTCTCATTTCTGCGGGGCTTGCTGGAGTCTAAAAAAGCCCCAAGCACATGACTATTAACTGTGAGTAGATGGCAATCTGCCCAAAAATCCTGTGCAAACAGCACTACTGTCACATATTTTTTTCAGGCCCTCCTAATTTTAAGTGAGTAACTAGCTAATCTTGTGCTAGTATTCTCTTATACTGGCAACCTTGTGCTAGCGTATTTAAAATGTATGACAAACAAACATATTTCCCAGCTTCTTCAGTGGGCCAGTGAGTAGGAAAAGCTCTTAAAAATAGCTTCACATGCTGCCATGGCATACACAGCCTGGGCAAAACCAGTCCAAATCCAGTCACTCTGTGAATGCGAGAACCCCGAGAGCTGCATATTTAATTTCTTCTTTGTAGTTTTTAATACCAAACCATTTTTGGCATCTCCCCTCAGAGCCATAACCCCAGCCAGGGACATGGGGAGGCCCCAGCAGGCACTGACATTACTTGTCAGGCCAGGCTGAAAGGAAATGTTCCTTTTTATTGGGAGAATATTTCTCTGGGACAACACACGGCAAAGGGTGTGTAGTTTTTCTCTGATACTGAGACAGCAAAATGGCAAGGTACATGTTTAAGATCACCTCCCTCATGATGGCCCCAAAATCTGTGGGACTGAATTAACTCTCTTCCATCAGATCAACGTGTTTGGTTTGGGGTTGTTTTGGTTTGTCTTTTAAGGCTTTAGAATCTTAAAAATATAGGAAAGGAGGTATTAAATCTACTCAATCTACTTTTCAAACCTGCTAGATACATAATAAGAATGAAAACCAACACTGTTGAGGGGTATTGAAAGCTAAACTAACCAGTGGCATTAGTTCAGAAACGAGCTGGCACAAGAAACTGTTCTTCATCTGTTATCAGCTGAGGGTTAGTAGAGAAACATTCATGCTTCTGTTTTGCAAATGAGGTGGCTGGTGCTGGACAACTGATGGTGCATCCCTGCTCCCTGTCAAGCTAGGCCTGGCTCTGTGCAGCAGTTATGATCACTCCGTGAGGCTGCACCAATTCAAGTGTCTGTTTTGCAGCACACTTAATGACCCTGCATGCAATACATAAGTGAATCACATGGTTAAACTAGTATTAGTTTATTGTAGTGGGGCTAGAGTGCAGTTTATTCTAGAATTCTACATTTAGGAATTGCTCTGAATGTTTGTCTGCTGTAATTCAATATGTTTGCTATTTCCATTTTATTAAGTTTAGATTGCTTTGTAAAGCCCATATACAGTACTTCCAGTGGAAACAGCAACAATTCTTCAATGTGGTTAACAATAGGCTTTACCAATTACTTAGGTTTCACTACATTTCAATATCAAATATACTGAAAGCACTTTAATAAAACATAACAGATACTTCCACCCCACAAGTACAGTTGCACACCAAACCTGGAAATCAGGCTGCTGTTCACAGCCAAACCCACAAATTTTAGTACACAGTATGTATTAAAGTGTGTGGTTATCAAGGGCTGGTAAGTCTCCAGTTAGAGACTCCACACAAGTCTGATCTTGTGATTTAGCACTACAAACAATACTACTTAATACATGTAAGTAAAAGAAATAGCTACCAAGATGAATTAACAGAAACATACAGTACCACCACAGACCTCTAATAAAGCAGAACCAGTTGAGTTGCCAAGGGATTTATCACCAGCAGTACAGTTTCACTGGCAGTCCAGGCAGCTTCTGCATGGCATGAGGAGAACTGTAGCCCACTTTCATTTTCGAACCCTGCACACAGAGCTCATGGACAATGGGGTGATATAGGGCTGCTACGAGCAAGGACATCATATTCCCAGACATGAAGCCTCATTCTGTCCCTGCAGCTGAGAAGCATGTGCTGCCTGCCCTTCACAAACCCTGCCCTGCAAATCCATACGTGATGATCTTTCTGCATGAGAGGCTGACAGATAACCCAGCATGTCTGCTGTTCCCAGGGTTCATTTCACACACACTCATGATCTAATCAGACACTCTCCACTTTCCTGTATGATTTCTATGGGACAGCCAGCGTTTTATCAAGTGGCTCACAGTCTTTGCATTCTTGATTGCTTGTTTAATGTTAATTTCTTGCTGAGCCTTGTGTCAAATGCTTAGAACATTGTTGTTTTCCATCTTCCAGTATGCTTGGTCCTGGCATTTTCTAACGCCTCTCAATTTTACCACTGTGTGTGTTAACCCCAACTGCCAACTCAACAACCTGAGGAAAGCAATCTGAAAGAATCAAAAGCATTTAGAAGTGAAAACTGATGACTCACTGCCTGATGCTTTCTGTATGCATACAGAACATACACATCTGTATATATGAAGAACAGACATGCAAATAGCCACATAGTTAAATATGAAAATTATATAAAGGCAGATGTTTCTTATCAGCAGCTTCATTTTCTGCCTTTCCTGTATTCACCATGCAGAGCAGCTCATTAGCAGTTTAGTGTTACTGTCACACAGTTATCTTCCCCACTTTCTCAAATTATTTATAATATGAAAACATGATGGATATATATGAAAATCATTATTTCCTAATGGTGAACAGTCACATCAGAAGTAGGTTCTTGGTGACCTGTTTGCTGACAATGGCAAGAACTGATACAGATACTGTCAGTAACTGTAAGTACCAGCCAGCCAAAGCAGCCACAAATTAACACCCACTTCAAAGCTCGGTTAGTCTCTTCTACATCTAGTATTCCATTCTGTGTAAAAGTATAAAAACTTACTTAATGGAAATCTGTTCTCACTGATTATAATGGTGGGAAGTTTTGGCAACTTCATATCTAGAACCACAAATCTTCCCTCAAGGTTTTTGTGTGGCATTAAATGCTCTTTTCAGGGAACGGAGCTGAAGGACTTTATGCCCGAGGTAAATTTTAGCCTCATTTCTGACTGAACAGTTTTTCATCAACCTCTTAGTTGCTACAGCTAGAGATGATAACTAACTGATGTTGCTTACAGTGGTGATAAACAGTTTCTGGTATACTCCTGTTTCCAAATTCTAGGGTTTCTGTGTCATACCACAGCCCCAATGTAACACTGAATGCTTGCTTTCCGTAACTCCTGCAGTACAACCCTCAAGTCTTCTTGAAAGCTATTGACTTCCAGAATTCAGTTGCCCCTTACTGAAGTGATACAAGTGCAAACTTGTAGGAACACTTTCACAGCTCCCAATGGCCCTGTGATACTGCAAACCAGGGAAGACCAGCTCTCTAAGAAGAAAAGCCATGCACAAGCATTAAACCACCAAAATGCAGATTTCTGATGAAAAGGTGAGAAGAATTTAAACTGAGAACAACAAAGAAATGCTGAATTGTGTAGCTCTCATGAGAAGGGCTCTGTAGGCAATTACAATCATTCTGAACACTGAAAAGATACCAAGCACTGCACCTATTATACTCCTTACCTATAGGCTGCATCTGTGTGTCTAGTTTTGAGCCCTCCAGTATCAGAAGAATACTGATCAGCTTCTCCAAGTCTAGGCATGGGACAAAAAAGATGGGCAGGGAGTTGACACACACGCTCTGTGAGAAAAGGCTGAGCCACCTGCCAGGATCTACAAGGTTAGCAAGGGGATGGAGCCAGGCTCTTTGCTGAGATGCACAGCAACAGAACCAGAAACAGAGTGGCTGAAGAAATAAGCCAAAACAGAAAACAACCACCCCAAAACTCACAAGGGCAACCAAGCACTAAGGGGTGCAGGGAGGTTTTGCAGTCTCTATCCTTGGAGGTTTGCAAGACCCAACTGGAAGAAAACCCCAAGCCATCTCGTGTGAATCTGGTGTTAACCAGCAGGGGTTGGACCAGAGACCTTCTGAGGTCCCTCCCAGGCTGAGGTTTTTATAGTTGTTCCTACAGGAACTGTGCCAGAGAAGTTTGCCTGGGCTGTACAGATCTAGAGTGGGAATTTGCTGCAACAAACAGGTAACAGCCAACAGCAAAAAACAAAGGTCATTCTGTTCTTTCCTTTCTTGCATGCTTAATTCATGGCAGAATCCTGAGTACAGAAAGCTAGTGTTAATGACAACAGTAAGTTTGCAAGATTGGTACGTGCAGAGTCAGGAAGCTTGCAGAGTCACATAATACGTGCCTTGGAGCAGTGTGCCTGATTAACAGCGCTGTGAGCCACAGCAGACAAGGCAGACCCGCTCGTAGTACATTTTTTCCCCGATCTACTTCATATTGTTTCTAATCTAAATTGCAAAGTATTAATTAATACTCACTACAATATTCTTGTGTTATTAGTCACCCTTTGCTGAACCTTATTTTAGTTCAGCAGATAGCACCAAAATGTGGCAATAACAGTAGAAGACGCATAGTATCACAGTATTTTCTTCAGAAGTATAGCTCATGTCTTCTGACCTTCAGAACATTTAAATTGTTTTTATCTTGTTTTAGCCCGTGCTTTTTAAAATTCACTTCACCAACTGATCATTTAGTTGCAAAGTGAAAGATAAATACACAACATTAAACAGTATGTGTGAATGCTTTAATTGCACTCATGGATGCTGGACCAGCCTAGCAGATGTTCTCTCCTCTTTAGCTTATACAATTACTTCTCGTTCAATAAGCAGCTAGTCCACAGATTTTGAAGTCAGAAATCACTGAGTAGCCAGGAAAGCAATAATGCAAAAGTATCCAAAGCGATATGACCCTGATTCCTGTCTCAGAGCAGGATGGGCTGCACAGTCTCATCAGTCATATGTTTCTTTGACCTGGGGCAAACAGACTTTACTACAGTTTAAGGATGCAGTCTGTCCCTAGGTTAACAGCAAGTTAACAATGTTCTAACGACTTCAGGGTGAGCTATGATAGAATCTGTTTTTTCAGGACTTTTGGTTAATGCTAATTACTAGCTTGCAGTTCCTAGTTACAATCAAGGAAAAATGGGTCAAACTATCCTTCCTCTCTGAAGTTTAACAACTTGTGTGTGAAGCTTATACACTAAGCAGGATGCTCCTGAGTAGGCAGTTACCCTTTGGAAGAGAAATACTCAGCACTTTGAGAGTTTAATTAGACTTCTGGACATTCCTATAGATGGGTATGGACATGCCTGACACCAAAGCACAACTGCACATGCAGCTGAGTTAGCCCTGTACCAACTGTGATAGCAGTAGCAGTCCCTGGCTAAGTACCAGGTTGCTCAGTACATGCTAATCTACTCCTTAAGCTCACATGCTGTGCACTCACCCTGCCTCATGATTCAAGAGGCGCAGCTGAGAAACAGCAAAACCAGCAAAGCAGCGTCTGAAGGAACACCAGCACCAGTGGCAAAGGACTAGAATGTGGTCTGTGGCACTGCACTGAGATAGCCAGCATTGCTTTCTCCTCATGTGGGAATGATTTAGTGCTCAGGTGACACCAAAAATACACACCTCACTACTGCTTCTGAGAGAATATACATTTCAGCCTAATGCTTTCAAGACACACAAAGTTATTCCATTTTTTTCCATCTTAAGGCCAGAAGGGACCAGCTGGGTTATAGATACAAGCCTCCCGCAAGTGTAAAAACCCCACATCACAGAGATTTAGGCAGAGGAGACCACACAACATCTATTCCAGTATTACACATGTTGAAACCCATGCAGTTTTCGCCAACATCCTGTAACAAATTCTATTGTACAAAAGGCAGAAGACTAGTTTAAACTGTTTAATGCCACAAAAAGAACAGAGGAAAAATCAAAGACCACAAACACATCTCCTTGCAATCTGTGCAACAGCAGGGAATAGACTGTGAAAAGCAAATTCTGTCAAAGTGAATTATGCCTGACCCTCAAAGAAGACATCCCCCATGCCGTCTCCCTTCCCCATAATCCCATTACTTTCTGGACACAGAAGTGGCCATCATTGGAACCCAGGCACACAAAGCTCACCATATAAGCACCAAAATCACCAGTGCCCTTGTTCACCCTCTGCTCTGCCAGTGGGCACAAAGGCATGTCCAGCCCCAGCCTAGCCAAATTATAACCCGGCTCACAATTCTCTCCAAATTTGTTCATTTGTGGATCTATCCAGAGCCCTGCTCAGTTTCCAAAACCCAAGTAGTAACAACAAACATTACTCCTGTATGCAGGGAAGTAATGATGTAGTCTAGACTGAACTTCAGGTATGAAACTAAGAGCCCAGCTTCAGAGACTATCTTTGGAAACTTCTGTGACCTAAATCCAATATAAATAGCAGATAAACACAGAGTGTACGTGGCTGTGTTCTGTCCTGCTACCACACACCAGCCACAGCACTGCTGGCACACCTCTCCTGCAGTAGGCAAGAAGATCCAGCCTGAAAAATAAGTCAGATAACTCCCGAGAAATCACAAAACTGAAGCAAAAGTAGACAATATTAAAATATACTTGAAGTATAAACCACAAGCTTAGAAATCAGACTTCCACACTAAGTGCTGGGAAGACACACAGCAAAAGTGACCAATGTTTTGAAGGGTTTTTTATTAAGAAGGAATTTGCCTCTCTGTTTATCAGCCACATCAACATGGAAAGCAAGTTTAATTCTGAAGTTACTGGTACCACAGCATGAAAAACCCCCACATTATGCTGAGGTAAAGCAGAAGAAACTATTGTTTAAATCGTTTGGTGAAGAACTAGTGTCAATTTTACTAAAGGGTTTAACAGGCAAGGAATCCAAGAGCAGCCAAAGGGATGAGCCAAATCACCTTATTTGTTTACCTGCCCCGTAGAGGCTCTCCTGCCCCAAGTACTTCATCCTCATAATAGGATTTCCAGTAATATTTTCATTCTTCCCTTTCTCTCCAAAGCCAAGCTTTCTTCTACTTCTGGGGGCCCTGCTATTGCCTACTCACAGCCCAGTGAGAAGTAATCAATGCAGAGCTGATAATTAGAGTGTTCTTATAAATATCCTGAAGAAACTAGTTCTACCAATTTTAAAGTGTATCAAAGGTCCCTGTACAGATACTTTCAGAATGGCAATGACACCAGACCGAACTCCTTCTCCACCAAAGACACCTGCAACAAGGCAAATCCCCTTCCACCAAGTACCCTGCTCCTTGTGAAGACCATGCACACGAGTTAAACACTGGGCGAAACAAAAGTACCAATCAGCTACACATATTGATTGCTTTTAAAAACATAACTGAGTTGATACCTATCTGATCAGATAAAGTCATACGCCTATTCAGATAAAGTCAATTACTCAAATTAGCTATGGCAGTTTACAGCTTAATCTGACTCAGGGAGTTTATTAACTAAGGACGAAGGATGAGAAAATATTATGGGGAACTACATGTGATCTCTGCTCTTTGCTTTATCCTGGGCATCTGCTTATTGCCACTCTGGGGCTTGGCTTAGAGAAACCCTTGATCTCATAACCCTTATGCAGATGTACATATATACACAAAGGACATATATAGCTTATTAAACCTGCCATTTTCACTGAAGATACACAACTGGATATAAAGCATTACTCTTAGAGAACTACAGAAGATTACCTAATAAGCATGTAAGAGAGTTGGAACTAACTTTGTGTGAATCCTGAGCCCAGGACACTTTGCTTGCACAGATATTTTGAAAATGAGTATAAGGTTGGCTTGGTAGTTTCTAATTTTCCATTTCTTCAAAATGAGTAAGGTTATACCTGCTGACACAGTCCTAAATACAGGTAGAACAGTATTTATGAACTACTCTGCTATGCCTGTAGTAATTTTAAACAACTTAGCACAGGCGTAAAGGTCTGGCTTCCTTGAAGGCAGTGGCAAAATTTTTGCTTACTTCTGCAAAGTCAGACTTTATGTGCTTCCTATGTTACAAGTGAAGAAAACACTTTTCCTTTTTCCCAACAGATCAGTGGGAAGAACACCTCTTTGTTACAGATTGTTTGCCACATTTGTTCAGATGTGAAGAGATGGAGTGCTCATTTGGTAAAGCTCCCACCCGTCTGCCTGCTTTTCACTACAGCAAGGTACACCAGTGAGATGCTTACCCATCAGTACCACCATGCCCTAGGTGCTCTTCCTCCGTAGGCCCCTTTTCAGAGCTATCTGTATTGCTATCAGGGACCCGAGCAAACTGTTATGGTTTTCTGCCTCTAATACTAACATCAATTTCTTTGCAAAGCTTTATGAAGTTATTTTGCAATAAAGAGCAAGCTATGGAAAATTAAAGCTGTATAATAGCTACTATTTTCAGGTGAAGACATAATCGTTTTTAAGCAGCTTTGTAACATAAAGACAAACAACAGTCTGTAGATATACTAAATATTATTGTGTCCTGTGTTTCCAGGATCTGCTTTAGTGCTTTGTAACACCCTGCAGCCTGGAAAAATGTGGGAATGATTTCTCACTACTTAATTTCACTGTTTTCAAGGCTTGACAACCCTATAAATCTCATTTTCTCTCTGCTAACTTCAACTTTGTGCAAAACAACACATAAAGGCATAAGCAGATTACTTGTATTATATAAAATACATATAAATTTATAAGAACTTAATAACATTGTAACTTACTCCATATTTAATAACATCGCTATTTTAAAACTCTGTATTAAAATAGCTGCCTTCTAAACAAAATACTGAAATTATTATTCTACTTTTTCAACCCAAACCTTGGTCTCTGCAGCCCTTCCATGCACAGAATCAGTCAATTTTCATATGCCTTGGTAAAACTCCTCCTCATTTTTTTCCCTGCCTTTTCTTTTCTCTCAGGTGATTTTGCCTTCTTTGTTAAAGCACTTTGCTTCCTTTCCTTCTTTATTTCTCGCTGATTCTCTATCCTGTGTTCTAGTGTCCTACTTGCACCGTCTCCCTTACTTTTTTTTCTTCCAATTTCTTTAAGCTGAGAAATCGCTCCCTTCTGCATCTTAAATTCACCGGTTGGTAAGGGCCAAATCTGCTGGCAGAAAAACTGCCAAGAGGCCTGGTCCCTGAGGCTGGCAGCTCCCTGGTGGGAAGAGAGCCACACTCCTCCTACCACTCCCATCAACCTGCTCTATTTTTCAGGAGCAGTGGGAAGGGAAGGGAAGGAGGAATGAAGTACTGCCAGCACAGCCCCACTTTGCTGCTCCGCTCTCTGGATAAAGCCTGGCAACAAACTGAAGCCTAGAAATAAATGTGCTGAACAGAAATACACTGCTTCAGTCCAGCCGCTCTTCTACACTGACCTTCTTCTTTTGCTTCAATAGGAATTAAAGCCAATGGAAATTAAAGCTAATGGTGCCAGCTTCAACATGCACTGAGGGATTAACTATTGTGATTCATGTTAAATTGCCACACTAATTTAATTCTATCAGACCTCACGACTTTGCTTTGAAATGGTTCTTATAAATTGCAAAGTGCTTTTACTGCGTTACCAGTACCATCACTCCTATTTCTCTGTTTTCATCTATCACAGCAATAAATATATTATCTAGCTTGCAACCACAAACACCTAAAATAATTTCTCAACATACTAGCTCTAGCACATTAAATCTCTGTTCTAATGCTACAGCAACATTGTACAACATTACCATTTGTCAGAAAATAATGCTGTTTTATAAATTTTATAGTAAGACCTCCATAAAAATAGGTTGTTGCATCTGTCAAAAAAACCCCACGTTTTAAAAAACATGCCAGTAAGTGCTGTTCAAGGACTCTAAATAAATGTTTAAGGCATCATATGATTCTGCATCAGTAAAGTGAGATAATATTACCCCATGAGTCACCTAGTTAATTCACTGGAAATTTCTGTGATGGCATAAGATGGAAGGTGAACACACATTTCCACAGACCCTTCAGGGCAAATCAAATACGCAAGCTGGGACAGGACAAATAATCAGAAAATATATTAACAAGCTGCAAAAATCCATTTTCTGTACTTTCAGCTTGGTATTATGTCAGTGCTCACATGCTTATGCTTCCTTCCTTGTGCTGGGGACAGCTAGGAAGCAAAGACTGACAATTCCATGTACAATAATAGTACCAACGGAATTGCAAAAGCCATGGCGATCAGCTACATCCTCTTCTAAAATAATAACAATAATACACAAGCATAGCAAAAGATTTCTTCAATAATCTAAAGTAAATACTTCCCACATACTAAAAAAGAGTGTGTCATTTTACTTATTAATAGGAAATAACAGTAATTAGCAGTGTAAGGAAATACATCAAAGGAAAAGAGTACATCCAGTAAAAAGAAACTGAATTGTAAGCTATGATTTACAAGAGTGCATCTACAAAAGGAACTTGAGAGCATCCAAAACCAGAGATTCCCATTTTCTCTCTGTACCTGCATACTGCATCTATCCCTGTGTAAAAATATATAGAAAAAAATCAAACACATAGAAGAAAAGGATGATTTTAGCAATGCAGTTTCATAGGAATGAGCAGAGTCAACATAAATACTTGTATATAAAGAGGCACTATCACCAATATTAACAGGAGGCTGTTAGGCTTTGGTTTCCATGTGCTGCTTTTTGATATACGTTACTCTGTATTACTAAGTAATAATCTCATACATAAATAGCCTTGAAATAATTACATTCAAATTTTGCAATCTTATTATCTTTTGATCAAATAAATGTATTGCATTGAAGCTGCCATCTGCTGATCCTATTTCTTGACTGTGTTTGACCTTTCTGCAACACGGCAATAATCACAAATAATATTGGAGAAAATACATAAATAACACCTGAAGAGAATTTTCTCTCTTATGTAATCTGCACAGATTTGACTAAAATAATATAAGTCTTTGTCCTCTGTTAGTGAATGAATCTCTTTCCTTGATTTCTGCTGATCAGTGAAAAACTAGGAAAGAAAATAGAACTCAGAATTACTAAAATCCATATAAATGCTCCTGTATTAGATGTTTATGCAACAAACTGGAACATCCTCAGTGGCATTTAAAATAATCGTGGTTTTGAAGCAGATATGAGCATTCTTTTTACTCATTATATCACCTTAATACTAACTGATACAGGAAGCACGCAGCTGCTCCCATTAACCCATTACCATTCCAAAGTTTTATGTTCACAACATTCCAGTATACTTCTCGGGGAAACAACAGGGAAACAAGAGGCCTCATTTCTCCCAGAGAAGTAACTGGGTGAACCAATTAACAGTTTGCTCTGACAATTTCAACATCAAGTTAAAAACAAGTAAGGGAAACCCTGGGTATGCCTCAACTGCAGTAAAAAGGTGTCTTCCTACCACATGCGAACCTGAGTTTCTAAACTTGGCAGACCAACTACATCCTGGGTTTGCCCAACAGTACTTCCATCAACGCAAACCCATCTGTCTGTTCTTTCAGTAAGACTTTACCTCACCATTGGCTACCAAATGTTACCTAAATCTGGTAAGAACAGACCTTTCCAGCTCCCCAGAGATGACCAAACCTTTTTCAAGAGACAGACTAATTTGATAGCATCTTTCAAGTCAGAAACAGAACAGCAACTGTGTTCCTCTTTTATATACACAGGCGAGTACTTCAAGCTTCTGAGAAAAATCATCAGGATAAGAAGACGCTGCTGAGAAACCCCATCCTTCCAGTGAAATAGCCTTCCTTAGGCTTTCAATTTATTTAAATCATTCAAGAAAAGACAGCACTAACACAGAGCTTCTTTTCAACAAATATCCAGCAATCCCAGTTTTATTTAGGCAGCTCTGCTTCAGTGGCATGTGAAGCTGTCTTTAAGCATCCAGAGCTGTGTTGCTGCCCAAGCTTTTTCGATTCTTTTCTTGCTAGGTAACGAAAAGCTGTTGACAGGCAGAACTGTATAAAGCTTTTGGAACATGTATGACCAAGCAGACAGTGGATGACCTGTATATGTAGCAAAGATGTCCAGAAAGACCTCTGGGGCAGGAACTTAACACTTATGTATTTTTATAGACATCTAAGGCAACAGAAGTCATAATGTACACAAGTCCTTGAAGTGCTACAACTATATAAACACTGCAATATAAATAGTTACCTGCCACACAGTTCTTCTGTCCCAATGTCTGACCTGACTCAAAAACCTGGGTTTGATGAGCCATTCTGGAGGAGGTACCATCTCCTACATAGCACTTACCAAAATAGCTATGAAGACTTATAAAACCCTGCAACTTTTTCCTCATTCTTTCCTACCAATGGAGTCAGCATCCACATACATCTGCTAAACCTTCAAAATACTTTATCTGCGATGAAATTTAAACAACTTCTAACACGTCTTTGAAGCAACTATGATTGGTCACATCACCGAAAGTCTGATCAACCAATCTGGACATCATTAGAGCAACGTCACTCGAAATACCACCACATTTTTTGCCTACTCTTTTAGTCATGGTTTTATATTATCCCTGTTTACCTGCGTATCAAATGTAATCAACCTTACAAGGTAGATAGCACCGCTATGGCTGGGCCAAAAGCAATGAAAGCCCATGTAGTAATGCCCTACCATGCACTGCTTATTTCTCCAAACACATTTCAAGGCAATAGAAAAACGAAAGAGTATGAATTATATTATCATCTGAGGAAGCACATAAAAAGAAAAAGAGAAAAGATTCTTCTAAGAAGAGAAGGGAACTGGACAAAAAATTCACCTGGGCAGGGAAGGAAGGCAGCAAAGCCTGCAAATGAGGGGAAAACCCTAACAAACAGGACAACTAAACTACTAGATTTCAGATCCTCCAAATGCTTTTCAGGAAGATGAATCTTTTTCCTTTTCAATTAATTTCACAGGATATACATTACACCTATTACTATGTGAATAACCTAGCAAACTACACAGGAGCATAATGCTCTGAAATGATTTCTGATGTTTTACTTGCTGAGAACAGCAAAAGGTACTGTAGCACCTTATCTTATAAAATACTCTATCTGTTTCTAGTCCTGCTTTTCCACTTAATTTTAATTTGTTTTACTAAAACTTTAAAATACAAGAAAGCTTTAAAAACTATCCACTGGAATTTAGTTCTTTTGCCAGATACTTTACTCCAGGCTTCTCTTTTATATGAACTAGAACCTTAAAAAGCATGCTTTGATATTCAGAGCCTAACAGGTCTATCAAAACCTCCTGACAGCCAGCTTCTCAGAAGCAAAGATACGTTATCTCACCAGAAGACCTTCTCTCTTTTGAATATAGCTACCTAGCACTGCATGCTACGTTTCTTGTAATTCACAGAACTGCACATCAGAAAGAACCAGTGCTGAGAGTACATACAGGAGAAGTTATTCTTTTGGTTAAGCATATAGCTATTTATATAATGGTAAGATGCTTTCTATGCACATAAATGAGTTTGGGGTTTATGAAAATTCCCTCTGAGAGAGGGAATTCCAGTCTCCCATCAAATAAGTTCAGAGTAGCAACATAATATTGCTTCTGAAATAGCAATACCAAGTCTGATGCATATGCAGTGATGTATGTATGCCTGTCCACAGAAAGCTACAGTATATGCCCCATGATGTCAAAACATTTCAAGCAGAATATTATATATTTTTGTCAAGTCAATGTATGTCAGACACTTCAGTTTAATACTTCGAGAAGGTTAAGGGATCACTTTATAAATTACCTCAGAATACATTTTAGAACTTCATAATCTGTTAAAGATATAACACCCTGTCCTCTGTATTACTCATAAAAATGGTTACTCTCAGCTTGGCAAATACACATTTCTTGTAGTTTTTACAGCATAGGGTGTACTGAATAAACAACACACTAGGCACTAAGCATCTAAAATATTCCCCATGCTAACTGAAAAGAATGCTGCATACTAAATACTAACATGCTCTTTGACCCCAACCATCTCTCCTTGAACAGAAAACCTCTTGCATTTCCGAAATGTCAAGTCTCACTGCTTTTTCATAGAGCATACAAGACTTCAAATGCAGCAGAAATGCTGAGTTTCTGATGTACCAGAGAATGAGAAACACAGGAAATGCTTGTATGTTGAATTATTGTAGATATTCAGGTTAGAAACCAAGCAGCCTTCATGAACACTTAATGTGCTCCCTATTCTGCTTGCATATTGAAAAAAATTTACACATTACTGGAACTAACCCTCTTGTATGCATTTTTCTTTGTTTAATCACTTCACAATTCAGTAATTTCATAGTTCAGCCGCTGTTCCATTAAAAGATGGTCTGTAACAGATTTGCTGGCAGTCTTAACCACACATAGGTTCTGTCCAGAATGGCATTTCCTCAGTCTTGTGCTAGAAACAAATCCAATTTTTAAGAGAAAATGCAATAGTAATTAATATATTTTATACATTCGTTTCAAGTGCTTTGTGATTTATCATCCTACCCTGAGCTTCTCGATTCTCTAAATATCTGTCTTCCTCTCAGGTTTGTTCTGAATATATTCACATTTTGTACACACACTGTCACCTTCCAGGAAGACTAACATGTGCTAACCTTATGCAGTTTCACACTGTGACTGCATATTCATAATGAAGTAGATAATGAATACTGTTTTGCTTATCCACTACCTAGAGTTTGTATGTGCCCTGCTCCCTCACACTAGACAAGAAAGGCTTTTGAAGTACATAAAGAGTAAATTTGCATATCGACAAAACACTTCTGACAACTCCAATTATTAATGGGGAGCTTTCTTCCCTCCCTTCCATGCCTGTCCACACGATCATTCACACTGTCACTGATTCAAAGTGGTATCCTCCCACATGCTCAGAGTTGATTAGGAGTTAGATTTTAGTTTCTTCAGTTGCACAGATAACACGGGTCTGCCAAGAACAGCTTTGCTTCTGGATGTCTCTGAAAGGGAGCAGTTTGGTGATACGGTAGCAAACAAGGGGATTACTTTTCAGATGCCAGGACCACAGAATCTTCTATGAGGTCAATACTTCATTTTGAACGCTGATGTGTGCTCCTGTGTAACTGCAGGCAAGTATCTCATTGCAAAATCCAATGACTTCTTACTCTGGTAGGCTCCCTAGTGATAGGCTTCCACCGAGTGTAGTCATCTTCAGTAACCAAACCATCAAAATAAAATAGAACTCCCAAGCTCAAGTGTTCTAAGCACATGTGCATGCACACTGTAATAGGCATCTGGACAGGCAAACAATAAACATAACCACACAACTTGAACTGACAAATTTAATTCCTACAGAATAATCATTATACAATTCCTTTTCAAATGTCAAGCCAGACTCTGAATTTCAGTGGTGGACAGCAACAGTCTCCTGAAATCTGCAACTTTCACACCTGAATCAGATGTTTGAAGGTCCAGGGCCATGGAGGAAGGGACCACATAAATCCTGAGGCTTCATTAGTTAGGGTACTCATGAGCAGATTGCATGCACCATGAGAACACTCCAACACACAAGTTTATTGTATAAGAAGTCAGTCCAATCTCCTTCACAGTATCTGCCACCATACAGACTTGAGAATACTATTTTCTTTCCTTTCCCTGCTTACAACCTGCATTTATTAGAGTTCTGCCAATTCCACTCCTCTCTCAGCCTACAGGTACTCAATATTCTGTTATTATTTTTAACTAAAAAAGACCATATAACTCTATATGCCCTTTTTGTCTCTAAATGAAAGTTACTTTATTTGAAGGCACAAGCAGGTAAAAGAACTTTAGACCATGGTTTGAAGAATAAAATTAGTGAGAGTATATGACAGAAGGAAATTGTCAACAACAACAATAATCAGAGTAACCACCTCTTACTGCTTTGATAAACTTGAAAATGCTCACAGTTTATAGAAATTAAGTTCTCTAAAGAGCCTGGAGAATAATATCTACCATGGCAACCAAGCAAGCAGTCTTCTGGCACTTTCTGAATGAGTATTTAAGAGAAGATCAATTCAGTACTCCGAATGATGAAAGGGCTCTTGAGATCTGTAACTGTCTCCCACAAATTACCCTTATTGTACAACTGGATGTTTTAGAACAGATTGCACATTATCTATATTGAACTAGAGCATTCACAGCAAATTTATACAAAACAGATTAAGCCCACATGATGTGTCCCACTACTTTCACTCACTCCTTTCAGGGTGCTTACAAAAATGGGTATTTTATTAAATGGATCATTGCGGTTTTGCAGAATGTATTTTTAAGCTTATTTATATTTAGAAGCTACTGTAAGTCTTTGTACTTTACAACTTTGAAATCTCCGAAATGTGTAAAAGCATAAAAAGCTTAAAACCCCTGAACAATATAAGTATATAACCAGACAGCAGAAAGACTGCCACATAAGTGAGGATTATAGTCTTTTTCATGCATTTCATGCTATTTTGAATTCACTGTGCATTCCAGTGACGACATATCTCAATAAATAATACTGTGCCTTCCCACTTATAAGTATCAAACCACTTTTCCCATCATATGCAGCATCTGATGAGCACCAAACAAGTCAATGAAGACAAGCATCTCATGAAAATATTCACCAGAATCCAAATCACTATGGAATCTTGCCTCCCAGGATAAAAGTAATCTGGTATTTTTGCTGATTTCCTTATAGTGCAAACAATCCTACTGTACAACACACGGAACAGAGGAAACTTCTGATAAAACAAGATTTATAGCGCAAACATATTTACAAGCAATTACTACATAAAAGAGAGAGTTTTAAGAAAGCGGAAACACACGTTGTCTCTTCTGACACCACAAGTTCTTCTCTGCAGACAAGCGAAGTTTAATAAACAGTACTTCACTTGCTGTATCAAACAACTAGGTTTCACTTGTTTGCAGTAGCATCTGAATTGCACAGATTGTTATGGAGTATGTACACCTAAATATTCGTCTTAGGCAGTCTGATAAAAGCTACTTAAGGTTAAAGAATGTCAATTCAGTTTTGTGTTTGGCAACTGAAATGAATGTAAGGTAAACTTTCCAAACATTCCTAAAGGCAAGACAATTTGTAGTGAAAGACAGTGGAAATTAGACACTTAATCTACCGCCATTTCAAACCCACTTCAGCTTTTGATTACATTATCCTATCTGTAAAATCTCTACCTTCTTCACATCTCAGAATACACTAAGTAGGCAACAGAGACACAGAAAGTACATTTCACCATTTAGACTTAATGGGAAAGCTACACAGGTTTTAATATCTATATTTTAGGGAACAACTGAGGCTTTCAAAACTGTTACAGCAATAGCTCTTAGAGAAGTATTATCTGCTGATTAATAAACCTCCAAAATGAAGCAATCTTTTCTGCACAAAGAGAATTAAATAGGTTACCATTTCAAGTTAATATATTTCAATGGAATTAGAAACTGTAATTTAAGAAGTCTGCCCCCAAGGATTTGCAGAAGTACTTACATTATTCAGCAAATTGCCTCACACCAACAGTACTGCCTCAAGACCATTATTTTCCAAATCGACTCTTCAGTTCCCAAACAAGCTAGACAAATCTCCAAAATGTGTTAAGAATTTCAATCTGCACATTCATGAAATAAAACGTGTAACTAGAAAGCAAAGAATCATTCACAAATGGGAAAGCTGTTTCAGCACCAAATTCCTGTCTCCATGTCATGCCTCCATCCATCCAACCCTCTCTTCCATTAAAAAAAACCCACCACCACAAACATCACTCTTAAAACAATCTTTCTACTTTGCCCTTTTGACCTTATTATCATTTGCTTCATCTAACTGTTCCTTTGCATGAAATGAACTTCTGCCTTTCAGAAGTGTGACAACCTATTCAGCACTCAGACATGGAGAGCTAACTCCCACTGTTTTGTAAAAGAAATGCCATAACTGTTTCCTTGCCAGCATGCTTCTCTCCACAGAATCATCATTCTTTCCTGTTGCCACACAGGTACGGAGAAGCCCTCTGTTGAGCATCTGTAAAGAGTTTCCTGAAAAGAAACCACTTCTGCTGTATAAAGAACATTTCATAAACCCATGCTCAGGCATTAACAAGTCATCAAGATCATGTGTTCCTTTAGGGCTAAGAGCTCTTCATTAGATCCCACTGTGATTAGATCTGGCAAAATTATTTTTTTTACCACATCCTCCAGAGCCTAATTTCTGCTATCATTCTAATACGGTAGCTTAATGTAACAGAAAGCATTACATGAACTTAGCTATAAATGTACCCATTTTTCTCCTATAAGAGTCACAATGAAAAACTGGAAAGGCAACTGTAACATACCTAGAATACAGTGTTGGAAAGTAATGTATTTTGTAGGAGCGTCTTCTGACTGAGTAAGGATGTATTGAGAGCTGCATTCCACATTATGAAAGTTCTGTAGTTCCAAAGACTTTGACTGAATGTAGAATTTACATTTAGAAAGATGTGCTCTGAAGCCAACCTTGTCCTTTAAACACCCTACGTGTCCTTAGGAACATGGCTGATTGTTGTCTTGGAAACAAAGACTGTTCTCTAGTGTGTTCATTCCAAGGGATTCAGTCAATTTGAAGTCAAATTTCCAATTGCTGATTTTATACCTTGTGCAGGTGCAGAAGTTCTTAAGGTCAGAACAGAAACTGTCTGCTTGCAATGCTCTTCCCAATAACAGCATGCCTCTGGGCTTGTTTTGGTTTTTTGAACTGCCCTTGGTGAGCAGTTGGAACTGGATGATCTTAAGGTCCCTTCCAGCCCTAACTATTCTATGATTCTTGTATAACACTGCAGGAAACTCAGTTGTATACTGTGTATACAACCCAGTGTAAGACAGTGATTATGATAATGGAGGAAACTATACAAAAAGTGAAAATAAAAAGACCTTAAGGCATAAACAAAGAAACAAGTGGATAGGAATTATTTTTGTCCTAGTGTTCTTCCAACTGATCTAAGACATGTATAAAAAAAAGTAAACAGAATAACACGCTCAACCACCATATGCTCTACTTTTCTGCATTGATTTTCAAAATATGCATTTATGTTTAGGCAAGGCATTTGTAAAATTGAGGACTATCAGTTAAAAAGACATTCCATTCATCCATTTCAGTCAAGCCATACTGTTTAATAATGCTTAATAAAAAACATGAATAGACACTACCAAGCAGGATCTTTGATAAGGATGATACATTCTCTGAAGCTCAAATTCAGCCTTGTGTTAATGGGTCCCATTATTCACCCTTAATTATGACATATTTTTGTCCCAGACTTTGTCAAACTAAAAGCGCTTTTATTTTCACACAGGATTCACACAGGATTACTGACCAAGTTCTTAGCTGGTGCCTATCCATAAAGACATTCACACTTTAACCTAAGGAAGCCTTGTCCTGAGAAGCTCCGTATATAGTTAACAGAAGGGTAGGTTCCTTTACAGATAGCTTATAACTCAATGTTAGGTTCCTGTTCTGAATTCCCTTCCAGAGGAAGCTCTTTTTCTGCTTTTCTTCTAGGAACAGTGGAGACTAGCACATCTAAAGTGAATTCTCTCAGTATGTCTATAAAATTAAGTTATTTGCAGTGACTGTATCAGCTATGATAACCAAACACTACTACTACACAAACACTTCCAACTGGTTATAGGAGTTTTATGCTGTCAAAATATATTTTGTTCCTCACATGCACAAGGTTCTAACTTCTATTCCCTGACTTCAACGATTTAAGGTGCATGGCAATTATCTGTACATGTGGATATATTGGGCATTAGGATTGTCCGCAGACAGTACAGAAATGTCCTTTAAGTAGCTAGTATGTTGATTGTATAAAGGTGTACAAAACTTATCCAGCAGCATGCATCTTTTCAACACACTAAAAATGTCAAACTCACTGCATTTGTGTAATGATGCTTTTCTTATTTCAATTGAGCCATGTCTGGAAAATAACATTATCTCACATTGCTTACGGATTCACAATGTTATGGTAATCTTTTCTTTTTTTCAGATGAGTAGTTAAAAAGCACAACCACAGAGCATTTATTCATCAATCCAGCCTTCAGAAACTGGTTTCCACTCAGCTGGAAAAGAATCACTGTTTTGACCTTCTTAAATCTGCATTCTTTATTCCCAGTTAGTGAAATGAAACCAAATTCTACTCCAATATTCCAGGGTTTAATATATCTAAAAATTTCTCATGACCAGCCTAGCCTTTCTAATCAAGATGTAGTACTTCTATCTCAAAAAACACATGACAGTGAAAGCTATTTTACAAAAGGAAGAACAGCTCATGCAGATAAAACCGTATTTCCACACAAGCATATGCAGTATCAATGCCATAAGCTGCACATATACCCAGAGGGAAAAACTTAATACTTAAAAAATAAATAATAAATAAAGGTGGTATCAAGCAGCTACCGAATGATTCAGTATCATAATTACTATTAAGTTTGTCACTGATAAGCTGATTCAGAACTACCAAGAAACAGCTGTAAAGGACATATGGTTATGTACAGACCCATATGCACATGCAGATGTGTAAGGATATGTATACATGCACAAGAGTTAGTGTATTGGGAAAATAAAGATGTACTTCAAACAGAAACAAGAGAATTCACAGTTAATGTACATTTCAGCATGATGATGAACGCAGGAATTGCTCATTTCTTCTCCAATGAAGAGAATGAAGTTCTTTGATTTTGGTATCAATGTGAAATGAAAAATCAAACAAAGGAATATCTTCCGAGCGTGCCATGTGCAACTACCTTTCCTGTCACACTTCTATCTCCCTCAACTTTCAATTTCAGGTGTCAGCATTCAATTTTGCTTGCACCAGGCTTTCTTTCCAAACCAGCACATTCTGTTCTCACTGAAATTAAGGCCTTCGAGAACTGTGTATTTTGACTGTTATAACCAGAATATGTGTACAATGAGGGTAAATTAAATGCAATTTAATCTGCCTAAGAGGCTGCAACATTTTGTTCCAACACTGAATACTCTGATGAGTGAACAGCACAATTCAGAATAGATTCTTTTCTCCCTTAGTTCTTTGTGTCCTAATAAAATCGATGTAAACAAACTGCCTAGCAGAGCAAGACTGGCATGCATACTTAAACAATTTCTTTCCTGAATTAATTCCATTGTCACTGGGCATAGTGCTGTGGAACACTCAGAGTGGCAAATAAATTGGTATTTTCAAAATACTCACTGTACAGGGACCTAAAAATGCCTAACAACCGATTACAGACCAGGGTGAACTGCAGCAAGCCTGTGAGTACATTTATTAAATCAGGTTGGTGAAACTCACTGAAGTAAGAAAACAGGTTGCAGCAACTTCTGCCAAATGTTTCTTCATACAGTTAGTGGAAAGCTGCAGCAGACTGAAAGAGTAAAAAGCTTTTCACAGGTTAGTGATTAACATCAGATTGCCAACAGACAGAATTCCCTTCATTTTACTTAGTAAGTCAGTCTACAGAAAATTCTGTTCTTTGTTTCATGGAGAAGGTGAAATGAACTGCTCCTCACTCTGGCAATGAATCATACTAACCCTTCTGTAACGCATCTGATTAGCAATGCTGGGTATGAACAGAGATCCTGTCTGCAGTTCTGTGAAGCAGCATCCGGCAAAAGAAGTAAATAGCCTATAGACTGGACCTATATATTAGCAGAGTACCAGTACAATCCGCATCATGGTTATGGAGTGTTAGGCGTATCCTTTTTTCCTTAGGATTTTCAAGACCAGTTTGATTACAGGATGCAACATCCAAGACATGACTCTAATAAAGAACATGTTCAGTTTAGTTAGATGTTTGCCAGGTAGAAAGGATTCAGCTTAATGGTGAATATTCCAGCTCCAAAGCAAAGTGTTTCTGAATTCAATCTTTCAAATAAGAGAACACCTTGTAGAGCTGCCATCTCTTACCTGTTACGGTTACTTAATACAGCAATTTCAACCACTTAACCTGCAATATAAATTAAATCTGGCATACTATCAAGAAGATGCTGCAGCTATCTGGCTGAAGCACAAAGAGTCAAGCTCTTCCAGCTACCAATAAAAATCTGCTTCACAGGGTGGAAAAGGTTCGTCATCAACAAACACCTTCTGATCTTGATCTTAAGCTGTGATGGATTAAAGATGCCTCAGCAGATATTCCCCCACCTTTTTTTGTCCCTCTGGAGAAATATCTACCCTTCTATTTGCAGGAGAGCTTCAGTTTCACCTACAGAATATTTTACTAGCAGTATCAAAAAAGCTAGCAAAAGCTGAGCTGCAATTCTCTTTTACAAATGCAAAGAAATGCTTATTTGGACTGCATATAAACAGCAGCAGGTTCTCTCTTCTGGGCCTAAAACTCCCCACCATCTCACAGTATTGAAATATATTCCACTGCAATACAAGTTTCTGTATCTCATGTGCTCTTTTAAAGTGATACTGAGTCAAAATAAAATACAACTAATTTTTGGTGGACATTTGATTTTGTTCTTCTTGCAGATCATTACATTACTTTTGAATATACTTGGATATGTATAACATGCTCCGTGCTGTAGGAATAATGTAGATGCCCCTTTTCCAAGCATGCCATCTGTGATTTCTGAGCTGGTTTCAGGCAGGTGGTGGTTAGTTTTGGAAGAGCAGCAGATGACCCAGAGCACTGGGGAGCACTTACACAATGTGCTTACACACCTTACGTAACTCTTGCACACGGCGACAGCCAAACCATGGCCCAGATGTTTGACTATCTGACAGCTCTTCCCCTCTCTCTCTCTTGCTATTCGGCTTTTGAGGATATCATTTAAAAACCACCAGGAATCCTTCCTCACTCCCTCGCTCCCTAGATTACAGACACTAATGGCATCACAGCAGCTACCAGCAGAAACAGATGAGGTCTCTGGGGTTTGGATATTTTCACATATATCCCCTGCCAGTAAACATTACAAAATTCACATATATCCCCTGCTAGCAAACATAACTTCAGTGGCACACACTACAGCCACTGTTTCACAGCTGAAGAAACCCCTGCTTTTACAAATGTTTCTCCTCAGTCCTCCATAATCCAATCCTTAGCTGAATGGATGGCAAATACGAGCTGAGGCATTCGCTGAGAAAGGGAAAGGAAATTTGTTGTGTGCTACTCATTTATTTAGCAAACTTTGGAAAGTTTGTTAATTCTATCTATTGCATTGTTCTTCTTGGCTGATATCAATGCAAAAGCCAAGGCTTTTTTGCTCTTAAGAAAATCAGGTCTATTTGCCTTTTCTAGGACAAAGTACATAATGCCTCTTTTCTTTTTAGACTGTGTTTGCTTGTAATTATTTATGGCCTGCATTTGTAAATTAAAGTTTTTCAGAAAACTAAAAATGTAAATGACTTGAACATTTTGGTCAACAAAGATTAAAGCTTTTAACCTAGCATACTGTTGTAATGGAGCACCCTCATTTTGCACCAGTATTATTATACTGACACTGGCAGAATACAAAAAGCATGGGTAATATTCTAAGTGCAATTCAACTAGCATTCTTCTTCAGTGCCAGCTGTAAGAAACACTGTCTTGTTCTTGCCATTGAACCTGCAACCTTAATTGTAAAATATCCTCGATATCTTACAACTGAATTTTGAAAGTAGCATTTAGCAGTGGCATGCCTAGAAACAGTCAGAGGAGACAAGATAATTTAACCTAAAAAACATAAGAGGCTTTGGGCATTAAAGCAGACTCTCAGATGTTTATCTTAGTGCAACAGTTTTGCCCTCATTTTGCCCCATTATGATGAATGTTTGCTGGAAAACACTATGCACACAGTGCATGTAACTTTTAAATGCATCTACTCCAAGGAAAGCAAATGATTTTTCTTTTTAAATGTCTGTTGTGACTATAAAGATGTCTTTAGGAAAATAAATAAAGCCATACAGCAGTTACAGAGGAAAGATGCAACTCAGCTGTTACGCAGAAAGGAGGGGCTGCAGAAACCTGGCCATGCATTACAGTTCTGGTGCTGGGCAGAATTCCCCTAAGCAAAGTACCCTGCCTTGAAACACAGGGCATCCCAAACAGCAGAAAGATTCAACCTCCTAGTATTTCTGAGCACTTCTGTCATGAAACAAATGCTTGACACTTTACACATAAATGTCTCTGGTAAGAAAGCCAGTATTGCTCATTACAAATGGACTGTTTACTTTAGATTTATATTTCTACTTACATAAACCTATTCCTCACCAATGCAGTATTTCCTTCTTCTATAAGGTTAACTAAGTTTGGAAGATGGACTTTTTGTCTCAGTCCCAAGTGCTAGAAATAACCTTAGCTATTTTAAGAAACTAAACAATGTCGCTTGCTATGTTGCAGTATAACCACCGGGCATGAAACACACACAGGCCATAAGATCAACCACTGGCAACTCCTGCATAGCTCATCTAATGACAACTACAAACTGACAGTTAACAGATGTCTCAGGTTTTGGCAGATTAAACAATTTTCCATGGGAAAAGGACAGGAGGCTACATCCAGTGCCTAATCTCTCTGCTATAGTGGTAAGGAACACATTTGGTAAGTTGGTTCATGCACCTTAGTGCACCCAGACACTACAAGAACCTTGCCAGCTTAAATTTTTCCATATCTGGTCATCAGTCTGGCTTTCGCTGTGCTAGCAAAATGTTAACTTGGCCTCCGAGACAGAGGCCTCTGTACCAACTCACATTACACCTATACAGAGTTAAAAAAAAAGTTAGCTAAAAGCCATAAAGCGCATAATTAGATTACACTGATTTTCTTCAAGCAAATTTGCAAGCATCATTAACAAGCTAAAAGCAAATCAGGCCATCATGTTTTCCACAAAGCCATTGCTGTAAAACAAAATGATGGGATCTCAAACTCAGGTTCCAGAAGCCAAAAGGACCTCCATGACAGTCCAGCCGAACACCTCCTCCCATGTTGTTGTGGTTTAAACCCAGCTAGGCAGCACGTTCACACACTCAACTCCCCCCTTCCTTTCTTACCCTCCCCTCCTTCCTCCCTGCTCCCAGAGGAATGGGGGGAGGAGAACTGAGGAATACAGCTCCCACGGGTTGAGATAACACGAATCCAGTAACCGAGGTACAACACAAATCACTGCTGCTAT
>JBAFWW010013473.1:4961-24896 GCA_036873685.1 Agapornis canus | reverse complement strand
AAAATGAAATGCATTATTTTTGTTCTGAAAAAACAAAAAACCCCGGAGCATTTAAATACATGAAAAATTAGATAGGAGAGTTTTTTTTTTTTTTTTTTTTTTACTTGATATTAGAGGCTTAGAGGAAGAGAACAGAAAGAAGATGTGGGCTTGTCACCTTTAGGGTGAGCATGTGGACATTTTGTAGCCCAAGAGAATTGAGTAAGTGGAGACAGAAGACCTAATTTGTCTAATGCTCTGTTATCATTGTTATACAGTTTTCTGGTGAGTCTTGTTCTGAACAGACATTACAGACATTACCATAGGGTGGCTTCACCAGCCTGATGTGTCTCAGCGCATACAAGGTTGGGTATTTTCAGTCAGCACAGGCAGTCACAGCTGTTGCTATTTTTGCACTGACTCCTCTCTAATCACTCAACACATTTTAAAACAAGATATAATGATAGACTATGTTGCCAAGACAGAAAAATCAACAAAGTATCTAAGGGAATATGAAAAGAAATAAAAATACAAACCATATCTGGAAGAGAAATAGAATAGACAAGAAAACTTTTGATAAAGGTTGTTTCTATAAACTTGGCGATGTCACTGCTGTAAGTAAATATGACTGTCTACCTGCCTTGCTTTATGTTCAATGCATCCAAAACTATATGGGTGTGGGGAAAATACAAGAAAGTCTGTTCTCTTGGTATAGCCAACTGAGTTTTCAGGCCTAATCCATTCTGAAATTGAAAATAACTCAAATGGTTGGATTTGAAGATCTACCAGGAAATTTAAAATGGAGCATTTGTTTCATAAATATGGATGACAACTATTTGGATGTTCTACACAGTGACTTTGATTAGGGGGAAAAAAAAAATATATATATATATATATATTTTCCCAACAGTTTACCAATGGTATCTCAGAATTTCAGCTATTATTTTATACATGACTTAGAAGTCCCAAATCCCCATTACTAATGGAGTCTCTGTGGGATTATGTTGACATTTTTAATGGTAACCATTGAATCAGTTTACATGGAACCCAAGGACAAAGTTCAGTTAATTTCAGCACTGCAGAATCAAACATGAGAAGTAGTAAAAACCTTTTCATTTAAACAAGTTAGGAAACATCATGGTTTAGCACTCCCTTTCTAAGCGATAAAAGTCACAGTCCAAAACAAACTGACATAAGTAGAACAACTTGTGTTTACGATATCAAAGGCTTTTGGCTGCAGCCGCAAGTCATGGTGAATTAGGCATTATCTAGGTATGCTTCTCTTTTCTTCATTGTAAGTACTGTCTTTCAATCTCCATTTTGGGGAGAGTAGACGGGTGTTTGGTTTTTTTATCATTATTTTTTGATAAATAATATTATTTAGAATACCTAAAAATGTTTTCTGCAAATGTAGGCCAAATAAATTCCACTGTAATGGAAAAAAATAGGCCTTCTACTGAATCAAGTACTCCATGTACCATTGTAAAAGCTGAAATATGACTTTCAGGAAACAGGTCACTGGTAATTAGTAAAACTGTATCATTTATGTTTGAAAAATATGCACTGCATCTACATTAACAAGCCATGTGCTCAGCAGGAGACAGTTTATAATGTGATGCAGTGTCTCACATCCCCAGAATATATATAAAGCCAGGACTTGAACCCTGGGCAAAGTTTAGCCCAACAACATCTCCAGTACTTTACTGGATCTTCTGAAACACATCTTCCAGTTCAGGTTCATCCAGATCATGAGTGCCTCCACAGCTTCATGGCATGAAATGCAGTCAAGCAAGTGGGGGCATCACTTCAACAGGTATGTACCTAATTGCCAAAAATGCTAGTGTGAGTGCACACAAAATAGGGTTGTTTTTCCTGTTTATGTTGCTGTTAGACATTCTAAAATACTTTCTGAAGACAAAGCCATAGTATTTCCAAATATAGTAATATCCAAAATATATTTGTGGATATTACTTGCCAGAGTTCTTTATGAATTAACTTTACTACCTCTGTCTGAATTACAGATTGTTATTACTTAAGAGATTGATGGATTACACTGAAAATATGTGGAAAAGTAAAAAAAGACTGTAGTTTACAAGCTGTATAGGAAGTCCATACTAGGTCAACATGGAATCCCTTTCATATGTAAGATTTCATAACTAATGTACTGTTTCAAGTGATATAACCAAAATTGTTTTCCTTCAGACCTGTGTGATTTACTAGTACTGACATAACTGCATCTCAGACTGGATTTTTCACATGATGCTCTGTGCTATTCTGGGTACTCAAAAATCTTAGTTATCCAAAGTGACTTTTCAGAATTGCCTGTATATATCATGTAAATGGTTCTTTTCATTCCTTTGCTGATGTAAGGGTCAAATTTGGAGTTCTTTCCCAGGACATGCAATTAACACCCTCCATTGTGGCACAAACAGAAATGCCAAAATACAGGCAATGCATGCAGCTTTGAGTATTAATTGTTTTAAAAACTCCTCTGATCCATCATAGTACCAGGTAAGCTTTTGGCTGGGGACTGTATTTTTGTTCTGTTTTTATAATAGAAACATGATAAATAAATAATAATAGTAATAATTCTTATCACAGAGACTAACCTTGACAACAAGCTTTTGAAGAGGAGGGTCTCAGTTATGACCATTTTGATAATTTACATTTCCTTGTTAATTTCTAATTTAAATATCATTCTATTGCTGCTATAAAAATGGATATTAATTTTAATATTTTTCTTAAGTTACACTTGTCTCAAAAGGCCCTTAAAGATAAATCTGTACTCTACACCAACATGAAAAGAAAATTTTATATATAACAGTTCTGATTTTATCCAAATTGAATAATTTTAACTAATTTTCTAATTAATAAGATTTGCATTACAAATAGCACAGTCTCTTTCTATGCCTACAGCTATTTCAAGTATAAACATTTTCCCTTTTGCAGCATTTAATTTGTCTATGGATACTTACTGAAATCAAACCCCAGTGTGAAAAACATAACAAAATATTTTACGTAGACTAAAACAGGAATGAGCAAAGAAGTAGGAACAGGACTCCACAGGAAAGATTACTACAGATCCTCAGTATTAAGTAAGACAGTTCAGTCGTAGACAGTTATTGACATATAGCTCAAAACTGACAATACAAAAATACTTGAATGTTTTTTTCCTCAAATGGACAATTTTCATTTCTCACTTCTTCCTAGTTTTTATCAGGGTCCTGTTTCCTGAAAAAAAGCATTGCCTATGTAATGCACCTGCTTACTATAATAATCCACACTTGGCACTTTTAAGTTTTCCAGAATGAAATCAGATTTGCAGCTGTGTGTATGAAGTGTTCATTTAAAGTATTTTAACATACCGGTACTTTTTCAGGTCTGTAACTTTGCTTTAATTTCCAGAGACCACATATATATGGCAGGACAGGTAACCCCTGAGGTACCAATCTCTGTCTTGGTCTCTCACCCACCTGGACCATGAAATCTCAAGTGTTCAGATCCCTGCCTGACCCATTTGCTTCAGCTCCATCCCAAGGTTGTCCCCACCTCTGAAGCAAGGGCATAGCCAGGAACAACACACAAGACATCAGGATTCATTTAACACACTCTGACAGCAGCCAGAAAATATCTTGACCCAAATGCCATTCAGACCAATGCCAAGGCTCCTATAGACTTAAGTGAGGTTTAGACCTGAACCTGAAGTATGGAGTTCAGGTTTGATTACCTACATAAATGTTAAGTATTCAAAATATGATTAGCATTGAAATTCGATCTTGAGTCAATTTGGGCTATTAAATACATTTATTGCATGATTATGGAAGATTCAAGCATAAGTTTATCAGGTCATATAAATGTTTACTTAGCAGGGTTGGGTGCAAATCCTTCAATAGCAGTAGCTAGAGAGCCTTTTAATACTTGGAGGTATTAAATGTAGGAAGTATCCTAGAAGTCTTTAAAAAAAGATTATTTAAAAACAAATCCATAGCAAGTCCCACTTGTGTACCCATTAAACCAGTAGTGTCCGCTATTGTCACATCAGTATTATTACATCTACATTATCACATCTATGTAATGTTGAGTGGCAAAAGAGGTAAATATTTCACTTTCACAGTGCTGTATCTACTCTCCCTCCAAGTACCCCATTAAACAGCTGCAGGATGGAACTGGAATACTCTCCTGTACCTGCTCCACTTGGGATTTCTTAGTCGCATTTTAGCTTGGGCACATGGTACTGAGGATCTTGTCATCAACTGAAAAGGATAAATCTTAAGTGTGTACACATACAGAGCTTTATAGGATGGAATACGAGTGTCTGATTAATCCTAAAGACTGTGGAAAACCCTACTCAATCTCTGGGATATGTATTGCAAGTTGTCAGGCTTCTGAAGATCATACAGGTAAGTGGAATAAAAGAGCTGAAATACTTAAAGTCAAATATCTGTACAAAGTGAAATTTATAGGAGTATTCGCTGTGTTTATTTTTCCAGAGTCAGTCTTATTCTAGATCTCATGCTTTGCTTTCCTATCTAAATTGATTTCTTAAATGCCAGGTTAAAATATGTTTATTTTGCCAAGTGTAAGGGGAAATATTTGCTAGATTAGTGTATTTAGTTTCTTCAACTGCTTCATACAGTTGTTGCAGCCTGAAATAAGAAACCTAAATGGCTAAAAATTCCAGTACCTAGTATACACCTACATCTTGTTATGCAAAGTCGCCCTCAGGTAATACCTGTGCCCACATAAAATAATAAAAGTTAAGGAAAAAAGGAAAAGAGTATATAAAGGAGCAACAGCATGTGATACCAATTATGTTGCAGCCAAAAATAATACTTCTAGGTATGTTATTCTTAAACTGTGTTCTGTTAATGTTACTTGGATACAGGCAGTTTTCGATGTACACTTAGAAATATTTCTGTTTGAGAACTATTAGGAAAATATTTTGAAATTACAATTTTCAAGCATATGGAATGAGTTACCTCCCACAATTATGTGAACTACTGTATAGCAGAGCTATATTAGCTTCCCTGCAACTAATGAACCATGTCATTAATTACAGACATTCAAAATAAAAATTACTCCAAGGCAAGCCAAATATTTACTATAAATAAAAGGGTCAAGAACTACAAAATAGCCATTTCATTCTAAATCAATTGTGTTTCATTTTTATGCTCTTTCTCCTTATATTTGAAGCAGATTAACTTGATTTTATATGTCAAATCTGACAGCTGTAGATGTGCCCTCAGTGAGACTTCCATCAAGGCTATGATCACTGGAAGATTTTCAGTAAAAGTGCTAACTATTTTAAAGATGTGTTTATTGGACTCACGTGACGTGTTCTCAGGATAGGTTTCTCTTGGATATAGCTAGGAAGCATTTTTTGACAGGCTTCCCTTCAATTGTCTCACTGGCAGTACCGCCTTCAACTTTCTGTCACGGCATTAGACTGGTAAATAACTGCATTGCCTCATCTCAGAGGGGCCTGAGGGAGAGGGCAGAGGGCAGAGCCCTGGACCTGCAACCAGGGCCGCTGGGCAGAACTCCTGTTTGCCAGAGCAGTGGGAGGAGGCGCCCTTCACCCTCTCTATTTCTTCTCACACACTGCACTAAATGGAACATAGCGGGTGCCGCCATTTTTCTGACATCTGTACAAGTGTTCTCCTCACTGTTGACCAGGAGCTGGAGTCCTGTGAAGTGCAGATCCCAAAAATTCAGGTAGGGCCACAAGCTGATTGCTGCTGTTGTATTCGATTAAAAGTGCTGGGGTAGAGAATGTCCACCAGGCTGTCTTTGGTGTATTAGAGCCTGGATATTGCCTTGATGATGGTTGATGAAGCTGCAAGAGTCACCATACTCATTCTACCTGCAGGAAATATATAGCAAAAATGCGTGCTTTCTTCCTGATTTCACGCAGCCACTTTGCTCCTCTGTTATGTGCTGGCTCAGTGGCAGCAGAGTGGGGCAAATGATTATCATTTTTGTATAAGTCTTTCTGTGTGGGAGAGTTTTTCTTGTCAGGCATCTAAGGGGAAACCTTCCCAGGTCACTTAGTCCTGCAGGGAGAGCAGTAGGTGTTGGTAGATGAGGGCACTGCCTGCTGGCATCATGCAAACTGCTCCACATCCCGTCTCTCCTGTAGCTTCTATCCAGAGTCAAGCTCTCTTCACTGCCCTGTACTAATGTTTCGCTTGTATGTTTGTTATTTTGTCTAGGGTTATTTTTCCTTGGTTTGGGTGAATGACTGAATGATTGATTTTTAGCAGTCAATAGAGTCCTAAATGATGTAATAATATTTTCTCCTGTGAACTCATTATAATGGTTTGTGTAAGTCACATGATGTTGCATTATTGCAGGCTACATCATCTAATCTAATGTAAACTGTTTGCCCTCTACTTTCTTCTTTTTCCCCTTTGAACCACATTATTATCTATCCAAAATTCAGGAATGAAGGTAGACAGATGCACTGGCCATATAGATAGCAAACAAGAAGTTTCCCTAATAAAACAACAACATAAAAGCTCTTTAAACACCCACTCCATGTTTGTAACTTAAGTGTTTGGCATAATAAAGATAACAGCAGTAGATAATTAATTTATCTAAATGTATTGCTAAGAACAAAAGCAGACAAAAGGATGGTAGAAGTATTACTGCTATTAGGAAGCCACATTTCAACCAGATTCTGTATTATTTTCAGTTAGTTATAGTTGTGTTCACAGTGATTTTAATGAAAGTGAGAATAACAAGAAGAGGAATTAGGTGGAAGCAAACATCTCAAGTAGGCTTTGCTGGAGTGTGGGAAAGTTGCTAAAAGTCATATTAAAATCAACAGAAGCATTCAATACAGGTCTTGGAGAAAGAAGGTTGTGTTTAAGTAAGAAAAAGGGTCAGCTGTTAAAATATTTGGGAAAGATGAAAAATTGCAAATCTGTTCATAGACAGTTTAGGACTGATTGCATGAGAGTGTACAGACTTAAAAGTGACAACAGCTGAACGATGCTTTCGCAATGAAATCCTGGCTTCATTCAAATCAATGGCAAAATTCCCATCCACTTCAATGGAGCCAGGATTTCATGTGTATCTGTCTTTTTTTCATTCTTTTTTGATATTTATATCCCAACTATCTGGCAGCTTACTGTCTGTACAGGATGAAATTACAGCTTTCTATTCATATGTGTCAGAGTTACTGTCTGTTTTCTCACCCCAAAAAGGAGTAAAATAGTATGTTATGCATACTTGTAGTGCTATATCATTCACTTTATTGCTCAAAGTAAAGAGAAGAGAATTGTTTGCTGCATCTGCTAGGAGAAGGACAAAAATGCAAGTAAAAGGGCTAAATGCTGCCTGTGTGTAATTCTTAATTCCCAGACTCTTAAAGAGCTCTTATTTTCAGCTCTGTGTGTATTAAGTTTCGGATATGGGTGTCATGGGAGTTAAGTAGGAGCAGAATTACCTTAATGCTGTCTCCCCTTAAAAATGTTTCCTGAATATGGAGAAGTACGGCATGGGCAGGAAGGAAGGTAACTTTCATCAAACAAATCTGTCATGCAGTAAGACTATTTAACTCATCAAACAAACTCTGGCATTTGTGCCTCTGAATATAAGCATTAACCTAGAGGAATGAGAGAGATTAATGAAAATTCAAATTCAGAGAATGAAAATAAGTGATAACCTACTACTTTGCAGATGATTGAATTTTTTAAAATGCTTAAACCTACACAGCTTGTCAAAATGTACCAAGAAGTGCCCTGGTAAGTGAGAAATGACACAGAGAAATTACAGAGAAAGTAATAAATGTGAATGAGGAACTTTGTGTTTCCCCAGTGCACTATTTGTAAACTACAAAAGCTTTAAAAGATTGTAATTCTACACTCACTGTTGCTTATCTTGAGGAAAGTACATGCAGTCTGCAAAGTGGCTGTTGTTCTGGTTTTAAAGCCCATCTGAGAGCACATGGACATTACAAGCCAGAACATTTCACAAACATAATGGTGAGCCCTAGAAAAGTAAGGAAACATTCAGAGAAGTGGAAATCCTTTAAACACAAAGAAAGTTAGAAAAGAGGCAATATACCAGCTGACTTTAGTTTGTGGATGGCATCATGGTAGATAAAAACAATACGGTAGGTAAAATATATGTGACAGTGTGTTTATTATCTATCAAGGACAGATACATCAATAGTGAATGAATTCCACATAAGAAAATAATAATTACATAATACAGATCTCCAGAAAGAATTCAGTGCCAGGCTGAGTCCAAGAACAGAGTGGGTTTGGGTATGGGCAGTAAATAAGAACATATTCATGTTCTGACATTTTCTAGCCTATTAACTCTTCTTGTCGCTGTTATCCTAGCTGAAGCACAAGTTACATCAAAAACATTACTGTGTCATTACTGGACAGCTAACCTGATCAAATATATTTGTTGTTCAAAATAAATATGCACATAAATTCACAGTTTGGTCGCAGTTACACATGTGCAGTCCATGATATAGAGGTTAAACAGTCTGTCCTTTTCTGTGGGTGCATGAGCGTGGTATTTGGTATGCAGTTGCCATTGGAAATATTTGTGAGTACATTGTTAATGTTCACTATCACAGTGGTCATTTCTGAAAGCTGTATCAGCAAATATTTCTGCTAGCAGTCCCTTTCTGCAGCATATTAGTAGAAATTTAACACACTTGGGAAGTGCAAACAGCAGGATTGACAAGCCTGGGATCAGTGCCAGGCTAATGCAGCTACACAGTCTTTATACCAGCCAGCTCATATCCTACAAGCTTGGAAAGCAGCTAAGGACAGTGCATCCCTCCATGGAAGGGGTACATAAACATGGCCAAGACACCAAAGCAAACATCATCATTACAAACATATTGTGTCTCTTCTCTTTAGCTGGCCAGGGGAAAAAGAAATCCTTTCTAAGTAGAAAAATTCATCCTGTATTTTTCCAGTTCTTCAAAGTCACGTTCTCCTGATTTAATTGTCTTTCTCAGTTGAGATGCTGAAGAGTGGAAAAATGGATCGTGGAACTGTCATTTTTACTTTGTTAACATTTGCAATTTCTTTTTTCTTTCTTTTTTTTTAGTTTTTTATACATTGATAATGATGAGAATTTTATTAAAGCTAGAGCCTTAGGTTCACAGAGAAAAGCTGCAGCAAACATGATTAAGAAGCTTGCTGTAAATCTTACTGACTTCCATAATTTAATCTGGAAGCCACAGAGAGGCAATAAACATGGTAGCCACTGTTGCCACTTCATATGTTACTTTTCAAATTGCAATAAGAGCATAGCTTAATTGTGTTTACCTCAAGAATCTCTTTGGGATATTTCCATGAAATTTAAGATAATGAAGATTAGTAATTCTGTTTTGGGAGCAAAATTACAAGTGTCTGCCAAAGAATTGTACTGCTTAATTGAGTTTTGATGTTCTTGCTGCTGTCTACAAACCAAGTTTTTCCATGTGACTTTGTGATGAGATCCAAATATCTGTATCAAATGTTAAAATCCATGGCAGTTAGAAAACAAAGAGATTTACGTAATGAGCAGTGGATGAGGAAATATGTTTATTCTCACTAGGGAAGGGAAGACATCTAATTGATACTTTATATGCAGAAGACTGATAAAACTGACCTAGACAAACTCTTCCAACTGGCAAATACACAAAATCAAGATGACATAATGCACATCCTAGGAAATTAGGAGCAGGTAGAAACTTAACATGAAACTACTGTATTTTGTTCAAAGGGAAATACACATATTGAACCTATTATAAGAAATGTCCACTAAAAGTGGCAAAATCAGTTCTTTCAAGAGACAGTTAAAGAATTTGTAGACAGAAATGATGGAAGGGCACAGGAAAAAGCAGTATCTTTAAAAGGACAAAAAGGCAAAAGAGTTTCTTTGGTTTCCACGTACCTTGAATTTCTGTTTTTTTTAAAAAAAGGATGCTAGATCAAAAGCACAGAAGCAGGAAATTATATACTGAAATATTCCAAGTATAACATCCCATTCCTGAAATACATCGTCTTTCTCCTATTATATACTAACCTTCAACATGTATTGAATAAGACTTATATGGTCCTCTTGTGGGAAAAAGTCAATTCTCAATTGGAACAAAACAGTAGTTCTAACCAATTTCAGATGACAGCACTTCCCCTGTCTTTCTTCAAACTGAAAACTACAGAGTTCAGCAAGCAAGTAGTGAAAACCTGACCGTGAAAATCAGTTATGAAATTCCAACTGTTTCCCAATACTGAGTGTTAATGAGGTCAGAATCTATTGAAGGTAATCTAGATATTTTGGCCATGTTTAATTAGGTCAAATGAAGCTCTTTTGACTTAAATGTTCTTTTGGTTCTTTTGGTCATGGATCTTTTTTCCGGATCTGAACATACGTATTTGTAAGCCCCACTGACATGTGAATTAGCTCAGAAGCACTACAGTTCAACAGTTGTCTTCTATTCCCTGAAAAAATACTGCATTGTCCTTCTGAAATCAAAATGGACAGGTGTGTTTAGTTGTGCCCTCATACTTAAAAGCATTGTTTCACTATCATAAAGAACTTACATGCATCCAGAAAATCATACTCTTCCTCCTAGAAACAGAGAAAACTCTTCCAGTTGATCCAGCTTCAGACTGGTCTTAACATAGGCAGGATTATAGTTTTGAAATCCTCAGCAAGACTACCTCCTGCATCACCTGAGACAACTCCTCTCAGCAGCACCTGGGTAGCTTTGCTTATGGTTGTCTTGAAACAGCATTCAGCCTCCAAACAAAGTAACACAAGTTGACTGACTGCAACAAAAGCATCATGACACATGATCTTTCCACACTGCAGATGGTGACACACTGCTAAACCTTCCCAGATTCTACCCAGGTGTGAGCTTCTTAGAGCAAAAGAATGGTTATATCTACTGTAAGGTGTTTGTAGCAAATCTAAAGATTGGGAAAATCCTTGACTAGACAGAGGAAAATATAGCCTTAAATACTGAAAATTTTAAGAAATTTTACTTCAGCAGGGTGGAAAAAATTTGGACCTGATATTTTGGATATTTTGGACCTGAAATTTCTTTTGAGACCAAATAAAGACTAAGGACGTTGGCCAGTGAAGAGGAAGTTTGGTTTGATTTGCCACAGATGTCTGGTAAGAAAATACTGAGCAGCAAGGTAAAGGGACTATAGTCCCTTTAGTGCTACAGTGCAATGAAAAATTCCTTGAAAATGGTCAGGAATCTTGAAGGATAAAATGTATACCTGTTTTCTGTTGGTAAGTTGAGATCTTGTACTACTTTTTTCTCTTAATTTCTATTTTCTGTCAAGTGTCCCTGAAAACGACAACTGTAGTTTCTCTTTTGAACCAGCATCATTGGGCATACACTAGCTAGGGCAAGTCTAGGGACAGGGAGAAGGCCAGCAGAAAGATGCTGAGTCCCTTTCTCAAACTATGTGCTACATATGCGAGGCACATCTGCAAGAGGTAAGAAAGCATCATTGTTGCCTGTTCAGGCCAAAGGGAGTAGCTTAGAGACTGTGTGATGGAGTAGCCTCATCAGGGCTATTCTCACTCTAAAAATTCTTTGCTTATTGGACACAAAGGACTAAATTTACAAAGAAAGCAAGTTGCTAACTTGCTTCACTAGCTGAATCAGAGCCTAAGTACTTGAAGCAGTGGGGTATGCAGGAAAAACTAAGTCTATTTCTTGCCTTCTTGTATCTACTTGTTGATATGGTTTGTTAATCCTCTCATTTAACTAAAAAGAAGAAAAAAGTGTCTTACCCCTAGAAAGAAGGTATTTCTCCTTCTTACTATAAGCATTAAGGCTTCCCTGGCAAGTGTTTCTGTTTTGCTGCTGTTCCAGCAGATTGTTTGAAACTGAGAAGCTGCATTAGCACTTCTGGAGCAAGGAATAAGAAACCAAGAGCAATAAAAAGCATTGTGGAAGCCTTCCTGCTTGAGACATTTAAAAATTAAATGACTGAAGCTTTCAGAAATGTAGTGTAGAAGACTGACACCAAACTAACAGGTAAATAAAACAGATTTCCTAGAGTAATTTTCAAGTTCAAAGTTTAGCCATTCTCTGGTGTTATCTGGGGCATTTGTCTTGAGTTGTTGCCAGGTAAATGGCTCTGTTCCTGCTCCTACATCAGGCTCCAGGCAGGAACTAACAGGAGGGGGAGGCAAGTCTTATAGGGTATAACTCACTGGAGGAATGAGGTTGGTTGGCTCCTGGGGTAGAGTGATCAGCAAAGAGCACCATTAAAGGGTGCAGTCGAGCATTGAACATTTAGTTATCTCTACTAGCAGCACCCAAGAGAGGCCAGTTTTGCCAATACCAGTAAAAACTGAATTGTCTACCTGTGCACACCCTCATGTCCATCTTAGCTTATAGAAGGAGAGGTAGAATAGAAGAAAATTCTGCTTAATATGCCACAATGCAAAAGGAGTCAACCTATTGACAGGCTCTGAAGGCAGGTCCATTGTAGGTTTAGGGCCGTCTGGCCCTGTAACACAGCCAAGGACCAGGCTGCAGCAGGTCAGAAGTTCTGTAAATGAAGAGTTTGTTGGAGGCAATGAAGATCTTCATATCCATTGGTTCAGTATCTTTATATTTAAAAAAAAAAATATTTAGGGATTTTGGTATATGTTATAACCATATATTCAGGCCCTGAACATTGTTCATTACAGTTATATTTCTAAGAGTGACAAGTAAACCTTTACCCTGCTATTTAGCCTCGTCTGCTGTTTCTTGCCTTGTCTTGTCTGTGCATCTGAGCCAACAATGAGAGAACTCTTTTTTCTACTTAAGCAGACGTTTACCTTTCAGCACCTAAGCTGACCTTTTGACTTGGGTTTGAAATTCTGGCCCTGCTGAAATGGGTGGAAGTTTTGGCACCGGTTTTGATAGAGCAAGCATTTCATTCCAGGTGCTTTGCTCAATAAAGCATATAAAATTACACACCATAGTCTTTTCTCTTTCTCAACTTCTCAGTCATCCTAAGTATCACTAAGTGATAAACACGAAAATCTTGAGGGAATAAAATGGCATTTTAAAAAAAGGGTCCTACATGAATGATTAAAATACCTCTTAATATATATAATAGGTACACCTATGCACACATGCACACACATATATAAGATGTCAGTGGGATCAAAGCTTTTCTCCAGCACTTTAATAGGTGGCATGCACCCTCACTTATCTTCTAAAATCAAAACTTGTACATGCACATGCAGGTGCTAGGAGTTGCTTTTTCATATTGTTGGCACAGGGCCACATAGTAGAGACATACACCTTCATTTTTTAACAACCCTGTGTTTTCTCAGGTGTTCATTTATCTCTGTGAAGAAGTTTCTTAGACCTGTAACCTCAGGTTTAATATGCTAATAGGAAGAGGTGTTCTTACTGCCAATAAATGGGCTTTATTCTATCCTAGGTGTGAGGATATAACTACAGAATTCTTTTTATATTATTTCAAAATATTTTTTCCAAATGTAAGGGTCATGCACATGAAATAGTAACAATTGGCATTTGGAACAGGCTACCAAAGGATGTGGTAGGTTTTATACCACTTACAGTTTCACCATCAAATGTGGAAAACCTTCTAAAAGACAAGTTTGGATTCAGTCTACAAGATGCCGTCTTAGAGGCATGAACAACTGTATGAAATGTATGGCCTGTGTTGTAATGGCTCTTCTGGCCTTAAAAATCAATGAGTTTAGGCTACAGAAAGATACCATGAACAAAAGCAAAAAGAAACTAAAGATTATTTTCCTGGGGGGAAAGAAAAAATAATAAAAAAAATGTACTGAATAATGAAGCAGAGCGAAAGAAGGTGCATATTGCTGCCATCCCTGTCATTAATAGAAGCACGCTGCTCAAGTGGGCAAGTCTTTTAATTCACTACTAACTTTTAGAATTGTAGAGCAGATTGACTGAATTTTTGAGTGAATGACTGAATTGTTTGTACTGAATATCTCTGCAGCAATTTAGTAAGTGACACTGTTCTTGCTGCTTAAACCCTATTATCGTGCTTTTTCTGCAGGCAATATTGTCAGTTCCCATTTCTCTCAATGTTCTGCATTTTGACGGCAACCTAGGAATCAAATTACTGCGTTGGTTTTTTTTCATTGTTTGAGAGGCCTTTTCTGCACTTGTCTACTTCAAGGATTCACTCCTCCTCTTTTGCAGTCAGTAGAGTTTTATTGTTGCCTCTCACAGGCTAGGTACAGGGCTCTGGTTTCTCTTTTGTGCATTTATTTGATCCAAAGAGCTGGCTCTTGTTATCTAAATGGAAAGTCACTTTCATCCATTAGTCAATGTATGTGAAAGATCAAAAGTTTGGGGGATTTGTTGGTGATTCTAATCTCACGACATTTTTCATTATTTACTGCTCTTGTAGATCCTGTATTTGAGAATTTGGAAAAATTGTTTGCAATGTCAACATCCAGGTACTTCCCATAAATGGAAAAGTTGGAGTCATTTAAAATAGTTTCAAAGACTTCCCCACACAATATTCAAATGGAATAGTCTGTAGCTTCCTGGTATCAATCTATGTTTTTATTTTACAGTGTAGTATTATGTTGCCACTTCTTTTTCTAGTTGTTTTAGATAACTTCTGAGATGTATAAGGTTATGAAAAGAAATTATATCTTTTAAGATTGCTAAACCCTTCTAATTTCTGCTTACTTTTATGGGTACTCTGGAAGATGTACTGTTTTCAAATCTTATTAGGATCAAAAATATTTAACTTCTACCTATTTTAGAGTTTCCTGAATGGACCTGAAAAAAACAAAAACAAACAAACAAAAAAAAAACCAAAACCCAAAACAAACAAAAAAACCGACCAACAATAAACAAACAAAAAAAACCCCAAAGAACAAATAAAAACACAGACTACTTAAAATTGTGTCTTTGTCCAAGTACGAAAATAAGAATAATTTTCAGAGTCATCAGTTCCTTCTAGGAGGCACACACATGACAGAAACAGGCTGTTAGGGAGGAAACTGGTGTGCAGTAGTATCCAGCTGTCCAAGAGTAACCCAGCACTTTATGGACAAGTTAACATCCTATGTATTCACTGCATGGAGCAGCAGGGGCCATTAGAAATATTCTGAGGAAACACTGTGGCTCCCCAGTGCCAGCTAGCACTGGCACTGCAAGAGATGCCTTAAACAGTGTTTGTTCTGTACCTTTAAGTGCTCCATTTCTCCCAATCCTGAGTCCCTATGTTCTACTGTTACTCACAGGGATGCTGCTAGCATCCCTGACAGCAAGTGATACCCATAAAAACATATAGATACTAAAGACACTATTTTCCAAAGATTCGCTGCAATATGCATTGCACTGTCAGCAGATCACCCTTTACCTTAAGGGTTGTATCTCCCAAGGGGTGTCTCATCAAAGCTAATACAAACTTGTGTCTGCTTTCTTTGGGCTGTATGCAATCACAGCTGTGGATAGACAAAGCAGTGTTACAGCTTCCTGCTGTCAGGGCACCTCTGGATTCTGCGTGAGGAGGTTTGAGATTTGCAGCTTTGCAGATGAAATCTGAGTAGAAATATGCCATTTCTCCTAACATGCTGTTTAGTGTTTCCTTCTAAATAGCAATGCTTTCCTCAATACCACTGTCACACACTAGGGGGAACCTCGAACAGCAGTGACACTGACAGTAAACTCAGCCCAGAAGCCAGGCAGATCTGAGACTAGTGCCCGCACTGCCATGTTCTCTGTTCGTCAGAAAATGTAGAAGCCATCACTCCCAGTAGGATACATCCCTCAGTGTCATCTTTTCTCTTTTTTTCTGCTGTTTCAGAGGAATTGTTTTTAGTAGTTTTTATGCCTCTGTTCCTCTCTTCAGTGGACTCAATAGATAGTTTATTCTCTAATTTCAGATATGGATTACTTCAGTAAAAGTAATTTTGTTTTCTTAGTACACTCTTTAAATAAAACAGGATGAATATTGCTTGAGAAAGCATTTGAATAATTCTGTTGGCCTAGTTTGTCACTTGCAAACACTTCATTTATTTGCTTTTAAATTTCAAACAGGGTTTCTTAAATTGTTATTATTTGTGGACACAGTGATAGGAAGAATAAAGGCTGTAAATATGTATAGACTCAATATTTAAGTTGGAATCCTATGCCTGTTTATTTTGGATACAGTACCTGAATTCAGTACTCGAGTTTGGGAAGTGAGTGATAGCATGGGGCTCAGGTGGGCAGTAATTATCACACACAATTAATCTGAAATACTGCCCATTGCCAGTGGCTTTTCACAATCCCTAAGGTGAGTCAAAGTTTCTTAGAGCTAAAGACAGATTTTTAGTCAAACACATTTGCAATGTGCTTGCAAAGATGCTAAAGTTGACTTGAAATATTTTACTAACAAAAAAGGGGCTGTGGCAGTCAGAAAAAATACCGGACATGGATAGCTAGTTTTGATTTTTAAGTCTGGTACATCAAGCTTTATTTCTACAGAGGAATTTGCATATAATCCTGTTTAAACTTCCCCTTAATTTTGTTTCCAAAGAATGACAATCTATTTGTATTTTTCAGGTAGTGCCTTTATAACATCCTTTATTCTCTCACTGATATGTGCCCCTCCCCAGTAAAAACCACAAAGCAAACAGTAGATTTCAAAATGCATGTCCTCCTAAGCACTTTCCTAGGAATTTTGCTGAGCGCAAATGTCTTCAGTATCTGTGAGAAAGAAAATATACAAGTAACAAAGAGTTCTTCCTTCCCTGGCTAAGAGCATGTTACATAATGGAAAAAAATGTTATTCTTGGCATGATAATTAAAAAGAAATAACATATTTGAATAGTACTAGCCCACAAAATGCAGGGCTTACAGCTGACAAGCCATATATCATTATTCTACGATGAATTTTATTTTTTCCGCTACGGTAGGAGTTACATGGGTATATGTCAGAAGCTTTCGGCTTTAGTTAGTTTTTGTAGTAACACTCAGACAACTGAAACTATAATATTTTATGTATTAATTTTGCAGAAGTAATTTTCTTCTCATTTCAACTGGACTGTATCAAGTGAAGTCCAAACATTCTGAATCCAGCACTGTTTCATAACAGTATAATGATTTCTTAATTTGTTTATAAGATTTCTTCTGACAGCCCTAGCAGCATAAATGAGGTTATACAGAATCTGTCTTTTCTCATCCTCTTTTCTCATTTTGTGCTGTAGCCAGGATAGTACAGTTCAAGTTCCCAATGTTCTCCCAGGCAGTATGGCCTTTCCTGGAAGCATCATTCTGAGCATTGAAGTATCTGCCACATTAGCAGACAATTTGCAATTTGTACTGTTATTAAAGATCCATACCTTTACACCAAAGCATATATTTAGCATCGTGCAGGTCAAGCATGGAGCCGTGGGGAGGCTGTGAAGCTCTGAAACCATGTGGTTTTTTTCCATTTGATTGGTTTTGATGGGTGGATTTACACAATGAATTCAGTACTGGGACATGGACCACAGTTTTGTTTTAAACAACTGTAACCCCAGAGTGCATAGTCAGTAGCAAGAAACTTATGGAGGGGAACCTGCTGAGGTGATGAAGCAATTCCACTGCTAAAAAGTGCTCCAGCCTCTGTCAGTCTCTGTTTTTTCTGTACCACATTCTCATAACACCCTAGCACAGGTGTAATCACCATATCTCCCTAAGAAAACATCTTTAACAAGAAGGAAGAGAAAAAAAATCCCCCAAACTCAAATTCATTCATTTCAGTTCTAATGAAAGTAATTATCAGTTAATACAACCCATCAATAATATAAGCTATCTCAGAGAAATCAATGGGGTTTTAGTGATTCTTAGTTCCAAGGGGAGAGGCAGATGCAGTGTCCCATTTTCTCATGGGATCTTAGCCCAGCACCAGCAGTGCAGATGTAATGGCCACTCTGCCAGTGGGCAGACTGGGGAACGATTGCAGCATCACCAACTGATGCTGAAATCTCTACTTACCTTCAGGTGAATAGGCCAAGCCACAGCACAGGGATGCTGTTGCTGCGTGGCTGGCAGGGGCATTACTTGCATGCTTCTGGCAAGTATTTAGGAGGACAGCTGGTGGCCACACCTGCCTGCAGCCACATAATAGGCTTGTAGTTCCCACCTGATAAAAAGGCAAGGGCTCTTCCTACATTATATTGCCAGTATATCTTCCTCCACTGTAGTTCATTGCAATTGGTCTATAAAACAAGGAAGACCAATATGAAATCTTCTGATGGGAGAAAAATTGTAAAAATATTCTTCCCCACTCTATTATGTAAGTGTGAAGTGTGTTGCTGAACATGACACAAATATTGCGAGAAGGAAAAAAGGAAGGATGTGTCACTTTCTGCAATCTCGTTCCTTCACCACAGCAGCCGATATGGAGGCTCAGGACTTTTGAGCTGAGGAGAGCTGAAGAGGGATAGTCTGTGATGGAAGCCTGATGGAGACTCTGAATCTGCAGATTATTTAAGGGCTTGTTATTTTTTGGGAGATCACAAGGTAATCAAGAAGGCTTGTTTTTGGCATCATGCAGCTGGAGTCATTTGGAGCCTGATTGTGCTAAGGAACATGTCAGGAAACCACAAGACATAGTTTCTCTGTGTGGCGATAATCTGCAGGGAGCCTGGATAGCTGTAATGGTACATTGCTGATCACTTTATGTCTGGCTTTGCATTAACTCTTCAATTTGCTTGCTTTGGCTTCCCTGATTGTTAAATACATACACGCAGGGTCACTTTGACATACTAAAAATTGGTTTCTGGAATCAGTTCCCTAGTCTCGAAACCCTGGAGCTCCTCACACTGGTCTTGTTCCCACATGCTGCATGGGGTTGCATGCAACACTCCACTGGGGTAAGTCTCCATCTCACCTTCCCTTGCTAATTTGCTGTGACAGTGACAGACTCCAGAGGCATCGTTTAATGGGGCAGGGATTTTCACCTGAATAAAATTTTCAAGGATTATTTTTAACCATTATCAAATGAAAAATAGTTTTTAAAAGATCTGTGACTACAACTCCTGCCTTTGCTGTGCCAAACTCCAGCAAGCATGGGGCAACTGGCTTTTTAGCCCTTTTTACAGTTTTCTCCTTTTAGATCTCCTCTTCTAGTATTGAAGAGCCTTTGCCCCTTCTACCAGGCCTAGAGTGTTCCACTCCCCTTTTCTCTAGTTCTTCTCTCTTTTAATCATCTAGATGTAAAGAGACTGGACAAAGCCAGTAGCTGGAACATTCAAAATCTGTCTTTGGAAGAGGAGATTGTTGTCCTCCTCTGCCCACAAATCAGGACAGTCCTTGCAGGGCTGCAGAAACACCATTTCCTCTCCCAATCCACAACAATTTACATAATGAGGTCTCTCACACCCAGGAGATGCAAAATATATTGACCTGGGAAGTAATATCCCCATGAATTTGTGGTACTGGAGGAAACCTTAATTATTGCTATATCTAGTTTTTGTTAGTAGTTGCTGCTGCTTTTATTTAAGCACATGTGCTTTAGCTGTATTATATTTGTGCTGATTGCATCTAGAAAAATCAACCTAAATAATATTTGATTAAAATAGCCTGTTATTCAAAATGCATTTTCTTGAATGGCTATCATCAAAAGTAAATGAACTAAAAAAAATAATCTCCATATTTTTCCATGCTAAATCCACCCAACCTCAGATTTATTCTGTTTGTGACTTTAAAATTAGATTGAAGAGAGGCAATGCAGAACTAAATATTAACAACAGAAAGAAAACAAAAGAAAGAAAGCATCTGACAGAGAACACAAAAGATGCCTTCCTACCTAACCTGCTCTTTCACCTCTGCTCATAAAAAGGAAACTAGCCATAGAACTAGGAGACCTGTAGAAATAGAAAGATGCAGCTTAGGAAATAAAAATAATTTAAAAAAAAAAAAAAAAAAAAAAAAAAAAAAAAAAAAATTTAAAGCAAAAATTTAGCTTTTTATAACAAAAAAAATTTTGT
>JBAFWW010013472.1:0-15429 GCA_036873685.1 Agapornis canus | reverse complement strand
ACAGTCCCTAATGAAGAGTCCCTCCCCAGCATCCCTATAGGGCCCCTTCAGATACATGAAACCAAAATGTGCATCTAAAAATATACAAATCTGGAAATGCTGTGAATTTCTGACCAGGGGATCAAAACCAGTACATACCTAAAGAGTGATGGGAAAACTCCTCCATTCTTTACTACTAGATGGGGTACTGCCCAGAAATTCTTTTGTTTCACTATTGTCTAATTAGGAATTCAGTTCAGAAATGATCAATGCAGAGACTTCAGCAGGGGTAAATAATGTCAAATGAGTGAAGCACTGTTTGGTAGGCCTTTATTATTCCCACATAGAATGCCTGGATAACCCAGATGGCACAAAATTAATGTATTTCACTATTCCTGAAAAGAGGAAACAAGGCATGAATTGCTATTTTCTGAGTCACATTACAGATATTTGAGAGATACATTAGACACAACATCCTCCACAGAGATTAATGATGAAATCTACAAAGGGCTTTTTAACTCAGTGCACATGAATATGACTGGGATGCGTAAATTAGGTCTGTTATTTGGATCTCAGCATCTCAGCTGAAGTTCTCTCTTTTTCTGAGAGAACGATAAGAATACTGATCTAGTATTCAGTGGGCTATTGATATTACTGGAGAGCACAAAGAATGCTTTGACAGGCATAGCTACAAATCTGTGATCAATAATGGAAGATATATCTCAATTGATGACAATTTCTTTCATTTCCCTGATACGCATCTTACTCTGTTGCAGCCAGGGAAATTGCAACTCTATTTTGGCAGATGGCAGGGAGGGAAAAGTATTTCTAGAGTACATTATTTAATGGGTTTTAAAGATAAATAACTTTATCTATTTAGATGTGAAGTTTCTATAACTTAATTTTCGTAAAATCAGAATGAAGAGAGTTTACTCAGAATGCCTCCATCATGTAATATTTCCCAGAAGATTCAGTAAAGAAATAAATCTTACAATGTAATACAAAAGCTTAACCTGCTATGATACGACTAAATGAAGAGGGATTTTCAGAACTTACTTTCAAGCACTGGTTGTTTAACGCATTTATTAAAAGCTCTTCACACTTCAGTAAACTTTATGTGTTGTGGCTTTCATTAATTTGCTTCTTGACAAGTCAAATGGGAATATGCAATGCAGCTATTGGCTATTTATCTTTACTCTTTTTTTTTATTATTATTATTCTTTCTTTAAACAATACAAGTATTATTGACTTTTATTAAGACAAAAAATATGACAGAACAATACAGGCAGCAGAGGAACATAGCACGTATTTCCACATTCATCTGGAGATAAAGTACTTAAAACTGAAAGTTATTTAAATATCTGTTTTCTCTTATCAATCGTATTTACAGACAATAGTCATTGCAATTACTACATCAAACATGTTACCTTTTGGCACAACTGTTCATTCAAAGAAATGCACCATGGCACTACATTTCCCAAAACTAAATTGTTCTTTTTCTAAAATTGCTACAGCAAAAAACAAAGTTTTGTTAAAAAATCTTTAAATACTTTTTAGGTTCACACTGAAAAAAAAAAGGTAAGTAAAAACCATACATAGCTGAGGAGCACATAACTTCTGCACTCTGTGTGAAACTACATTATTTTTTCCATTTCGTATGAGTGCATATTTATTTTGACTTCTGAGCACAGTGTTTTTTTTTCATACAAATATTTTAATGATCATTTTAGAGAACTTGTTTCATTTTACTGAATAACGGTAGTCTTTATAAACCTGCTTGGTAAATAATGCATGTAATTGAAGTCTGTGCTGGGGTGTTTACAGGAGCTCATGAAGACGAATATTTCTGTGGGAAACACAGGATGTGAAATGTGATTTGTTTAGGTTTCTCCTGACAGACAATGAGGCACATCTATTTCTCTGCCACTTTTGCTGAGATACATGCAGAATGATCATGATCACATAAAGATTTACCCAGATGTTCATGAGAAATAAATAAGAAATTGAACCTTACTCACACCTTTTCTCAGCTCCTGCTTCTCAGATACTCTATTGTACTGTCAACAGAAAGAAAAAGCTATTGTTTCATAAGAAGTCAGTGGAAGGCATACAAAGCGGGAATCCTAGATTATCTTCACAAGTTTATTTTGAATTTTAACACTGTTTTGTTAAGGGCAAAATGGAACCTTTCCAATATTTGTTTAAGTTGTTTTATTTAATTAACCAAGTGTGTTACCTGACACCAAGAAATGGAGCTGTCCCTGTGATAAATTGTTTCCCAGAATGGAGTAGATACTGTGGAGATTAAGTGTAAAACAGGCATCCCATCTGGGACAAGATTCAGAGACACTGTCAGCTGATGTAGACCACACTTTGTTAAATTCATGTATAATGTCTCATATTGATAAAATCTTAACCACAAAAAGAAGGATTGAGACCGTAGAAGGAAGGATAATTTAAAGGGTGTAGGTCTCATCCTCACTTACTCTTAAACCTTCTTAAATCATGCTGGCAAGAAAAAGAAGCCTGAAGGCATATGGAAGTATAACTCCACAGTTCTCCCTTATTCTCTCTCATTCAGGGCAACTGCAGGAGGCTCCACTAGACAGGCACTGGACATTTCATCATAGAATCATAGAATGGTTAGAGTTGGAAAGGATCTTTAGATCATCTAGTTCCACGTCCCACTACACTAGGTTGCTCAAAGCCCCATCTAATCTGCCTTTGAACACTGCCAGGGATGAGGGATGCACAGCTTCTCTGGGCAACCTGTGCCGGTGCCTCACCACCCTGAGAGTAAAGAATTTCTTCCTGAAATCTAACCTAAATCTTCCCTTTTGTTTGAACCTATAGTTCCCTATAGTTTGAACCTATTATCCCTTGTCCTATAACTACGGTCCCTGATGAAGAGTCCCTTGTGTAGTTTTTGGTTTCATTTGCCTACATTAGAATAAATCTTAACACTTGGTATATTATAATGCCACCAAACGGAACCTCCAAGGAGAACATCATGGTTTTTCTAGAGCCACCTTTCTTGGTGTGTTGCACCCCTTGATGATATGAAAAGTGCACCCTTCCCTATCCCATTAATAACTTTCATAGCAAAAGATAATTAAGAAAACAAAACACTTTCCTTATAAAATGTCACTCTTTCATAACTACATCAAAATCTGAAAGTCTTCCAAAAGCTGAAGAAAAAAATAATTGTTTTCTTAAAGCTGAAGTATTAGCAATTCTTCTTAGTAACTCTAGATCTTCAGAAAAAAAAGTTCAGGGAACTTTACCCACTACCAACTTTTTGAAACTTCAGCAAGTTATTTTAAACATGTCTTTTAGTTTCCTCCACTTTGCTGAGTATTGAGATATTTGAATCATTTAGTTTCTTTAAGTGAATAATTTTGCACACCACAATCCAGATTTTGTAGTATCAACAGCTCATCATGAAACAGAGCCAATGCAGCTCCAGGAAATAGCTAAAGCAAGAGAAGAAACAGATTTGTTTAATTTTACACATATATTTTTTAGAAATCAGTGACAAGGGTAAAGAAAATCCAGAACACTTAAAAAGCTTTCCTAAAAAATATTTGGATAAAATTAATTTCATATTTGTGAAGTTTTCCAAAGGCTTTTGAAGGCTTAGAAGTAACTGTTGCCAAAACCTTCATTTCAGTCCATTTCACTGCACTTGACTTACTCCTAAAAGTATTTTTCAAAGAACAGATTTAACAGATAGTCAACAGTCAGGCTTTGAAAGTAGCAGGAATCATTAAAAAGCAGTATCTTTTAAAAGTGCTATCAGAAATGGTGGTTCATTCTCTTTAGAAACACAATTAACATTGTGTTTGTTATTAATGATGAATACTGGGTGTACATGTGTATATGTTGTGTACATGTGTATATAAGTGTACAAAAGCAAATAACTTTGCATGCACAGTGCCTTCTGACATGCATATAGGAACAAAATACAATCCAGACAGTTTCCACACTGCAAAGGATCTCATAATTTCATAACTCTATACAGTTATACACTCTTGAAGGCATACATAGGTAAGAGAGGATCTGTCCATTTGATATCTCAAGGATAAGAAAAAATACAATAGACACAAAAAAGGTAACATAGGTAATGAATATGTGAAATTCCTTTCACTCATTTTTAGCACTTAGAATATCTGATTGCTTAATCTTAAGGAAAAAAAAAATTACATAAGATTTGTGATGATCAGACCCTTTCTGTTTGGAAAATCCAAAATGCACAATTTTCTCACAGCTAGAGGGTCCTTCCCACAGCTGTGGAATGGAAATGTCATCTTTGCATGATTTCTCTCAGCTTCCTGGAATCTGTTTATTTTATGTGTGTTTATCATACATGTAGTACATGTCCTTTTCTGTCCCTCAAACTTCCCTAGAATACCACATGGCTAGCACTGAATTAAAAGAAGCTTTCTTCAGTTTAAAGTGAAGTAAAACTGGAGAGATGTACTCTGGAGTAAAAAGGAAAACATGGAGATTGAAAAATACTTAACATTACCATTACTTACTGCCATGTTTGCAAATGTCAAAGACAACTTGCAGATGAACATTTTTTTTTTCTCTGTTTAAAGACTTTATTGTCCACAAGAAAGACATGAAATATTTCCATGAAGATGTCAAGGGATAGCAGGATGGTCATTAATACCAGTGTATTGAATGAGAAGTAAAAAAGGCAGAGTCAGGAGTGCTTGTATAATGCTGCAATGCAAATATGATTGGGAGTGTAGAGCCTAGCAACAACAGGGAATACTGCAGACACTGGGTGCACAAATTAATTCTTTTTCTGCCACCTGGGTCTTTTTAAGCACCCTTTACCTCTCTCCAGATGGGAGAAGCCAGAATGTCAACAGTGAACTCAGTCTCAAATATCACAACTGACCTCTACATGCCACGTGATGGCACTCAGGGTGATCTCTTCCATCATGCCCACGATCTACTGGTTTTCACCTTCTCTTACAAAACAGAAAACAGCAAGACTTGATCATTTTAAGCCTTAAGAACTCTGTTTATAAGGCATTGGCAATCAGCAGCTTTGGTGTTTAGTATCTTTTATTATGAGACAGGTATTTCTTGTCTAAACCTTTGTATATGGGCTACAGTTTTGCTTTCATTAGCACGGTTTCTCAGTGCCTGCCAGTAATAGTCCAGGAGATATGAGTGGCATCTGCCACATCGGGTTTATTCCTTCTTAGTGTTTCTCTGAAGTAAAAATTGTTCATGAAGTAAAAATTGTCTCATAGATTTTACTTCATTATATGTACATGCTTCAATGTTCTTATGTTAAATAGAGCAAGGTCAAAGAAATGATGGCTCCTAGCTCCTGTGGGAGTTCATTTCATGTCTGGCACCAGAACTGAAAATGTCTTGTCTTCCGCAGAGACTTACCCTTGGGGTGAAAAGTTGTATTGCAATTGATGGTCTGCCAACAACTTAAATAGGAATATACCTGTTTAGTAAGACCCAGAAGTTTTTAATTTACTGATTTAATTTATTCTTTTTTGTCAATTAATGATTTTTTTTTTTCAATAGAAGACATACTATGACATGCTATGAGGATTTTCTGCTTTTGATCAAAGCATTTGAATGACTGGATACACAGTGATGTGGTGAGATTTTACAACTATTCAGGGCTGTCCTGCAGAGCTACTGCTTTGCCAGCTCACAGTACTTTCTCATTGTTTTATAACTTGACATTCATTTTAGTTTTCTCTCTACTCTTTTGCAGGAGAAAAATATACCTCTTAAGCTGAGAAAGCTGAAAGGACTAAGAAAGGAAATAGTTTCAAGCTTCTAAAAAAGATAAAGCTGAATATAGGATGGAAAAGATAACTGAATAAATATAGTTATATTAGTCCTGCTATTCACATTGCTTATTACCCTGAGCATTAACTTACTTACATGGTTTTATGTATGGTCCAATGTGAATCAAGTAAAAGACTCACTATCAACATGAAGTCTTACTGCTATTAAGACAATTGTATAGTTATATTGAAGAATTAATGAATCACTAAAATTCCAAGTGAAACAGGAGAGGAGATGTTACTGAAACCAAAGTACTGCAAGTGTGGAGAAATATTGGGCTAGAAAGACATTAGAATCACCTTCAGCTAATGAAAACTGAGCAATTTCCTAACAAAAAAGGAAAGAAGTGCTAATAAGAAAATGTAAGTTTAGAGACTTGCCGTTCACAGCAAAGTATCAAAATAGAAGCAGACAGTGCTCACTTAATTAGGGGCTTGTTCTAAGTTTACCAAATTCAAGCTCCCTGAATGCAGACAGCACACAGGGGTAAAGAGCATTTATCTAAGTGAAGACATGTTCCTGTATCAACTCTTTTTCCTACCATACTTTTTATCTTGCAGTCAGGTTGAGTAAGAAGGCTAAACACTGTGCTGTCTTCAGTGTGAGCCCTGTTTAGAAAGAAACTCCACAATCCAAACATAGGTGGATCACATCCAGTATATTATACCTCAGTCTGAAAATGAAGCTTCTTGCTGCGATTGAAATGAAAAACAGGGCAGGAAGCGTCAGAGTTGCTTAGCATGGACAGAGAACACTGTGAGACTGTGTGATATACCTTAATATGAACACCATACAGAATCACTCCATCATCATAACACATTTCTGATCAAAACTGTTAATCATGAAGTTCCACTCTTTTCTCACTTGGAGAAAAAGTTCTTGCTTCTATACTAAAGAAAGGAATTACATATTTCATTTTTCTACATCTCTGAAAATATACCTTTGAACAGTGAAACAGAAATACACCACAGTCACATATGAAATTGTTTTAAAAGTCTTTTTTTCTTCCAGATATATCAGTGATTTACAGATTTAGACTAACCATAATCTGTTTAGACTTTGGGATATGCAATTTTGGATAAATACCAATATTCTACTACCATTGCCTGCTAGCAATTTTGATATAGGTCATTTTAATGTAAGATCTAGGGAAAAATGAAGTAACAAAGACTTCATTTTTCTAAGATTTTAGACTAATAACATGTTATTCATATATGCATACATAAAACCATAGTCATAGTATTGCTGCAGCTGAAGTCAGACCAAGATCAGACAGCTACACTCATTTTGGTTATATGTAAGAAGTGATACTCCTGTCAAAATACTCCTGTCAGTTTATAGCCAAGAAATACAGGTATATTGTGAGTCTGCCCAGGAGGGAAAAGTAGTTGGACAGAGGCTTTTATGGGTGATGTTCTGAGTATGTAAGAGGGAGGGATGACAAGAATAACAGACATGAAAGAAATGAGACAGAAAAAAACAACCAAACCCAAACAAAAAACAAACCACAGCAGGTATTTAACATTTTCTTTTGAGAGATGCCCAGATAGTGAACATGGAAACATGGCTCCAGGTCTTGCTTCTGTAACAAAATGAGACACCATCTCTTAAGCAGTTAGTGGTTCAGTATACTGTTGACATGCTATTAGGTGAGCACTAGGCAGATTGGATGCTCTCAGGCACACCTGCATACCATAACTGTGGGCTGCCTGCAAGCCTTTCTTCAATCATTATACCTGCTGCCTAGGAGTTGTCTGTGTAAACTGGAAGTAAGCAGAACTGAAAATATACCATGCTTCTGGCTGCTTGGAGACTCCTCTTTAAGACTGATATTGACAAAGCCAAAGATTCTGGTAACATGATCCTTAAATAAAAACCCCTCCTAACCCCTCCAGAGAAAGTATTTGTGTTTGGTGCTGATTGCCAGAGATTCAGTTTAAATTGTAAGGGATTTTTAAAAGTAAAAGTAGGTGGACAAAAATAACCTGAAAGAAAATTTTCTTTTAAGACAAGTTATTTGGAGGCCAAGGGGAAGGGGTAAGGGGAGAGGAAGAGAGGAGGAAGGTGTGTAAGTGTGGCAGATATCTTGAGATACATTTAACACTTCTTTCTGCTATCTCTAAAAAGCAATAAGCACTGATAATGTTCAACTGTCATAAATAAATGCTATGCTGGCATAAATAAATCCTATATATATATATGTCTTATAATATTCACATAGTGCAAATCTGGACACAACTGTGCAAGAAAGAGAGCCATGCAGCTTTAGAGCTGCACAGGGCCTATAACCAGGCACACAAGATGTATCTTGCCTTTCTCAAGGTCTGCTTGTGCTTGTGGGTTAGCAGAAAACAAAGGAATAGCATTTTTTGTTTTGTGATTTTTAAGACATGTAATTAACCTGCTTCTATTTACTGGATACACAAGTGCTCCCCTGAGAGTAAGCTGTGCTCCTTTGAGGAAAGTAACAAATAAACAAAATGGATCTGCTGTTTAATCAAGTAATTGCCCTAATGATGCCCTCCCAGGCACAAACACTGGTGGGTTTGAGAGAGAGCTTGAATGTTGTTGACTTTTGGTCATGTTACAAAGACCATTTACTTACTCAGATTTCTTCTCAAAGAGCTGAATGGACAGTTATTTCCTGTGATCATGGAGGAGAGTTTTTGACATTCTGAATAATTCAACTATATTTTACTACTCCATAAGTTTTCTTTTCTTAGTTTATTTCAAAAAGATGCATCTTTTAAGGTATAACCCAACTCAGTAATAAAAAATAATTTTAAGGCAAATCTACTTTTTTTTTTCTGGGTTTAAGGACTTAGTCCTATAAGCAAAATTCCAAAGAAAAATTAAATACTAATTCAATGAGTTGCCTAATTTCAGATCACTATGGTGTATGGAGGGCCACATTTACAGGAAATTCACTGATACAACATAAGCCTGTGGCCAACCATATTCAAAAGGAGAATTGAAATGAGAAAAAAAAACCTAAAAAGAAAATAAAAGATTACTTGTTATAAAAAATACATGTTTAACTATTACATTTTTTTTATACTATCTTAAATAAAAAAGCATTCCAAGTTTTGGCCATCCTTGACAATTTTTTAAACAGCTATAATAGTAAAGAGACCAGTCCTCGGCAGTTACCCATCAATAGCACTATCCCAGCAGAAATGTAAACCCAGAGAAATTAATTCCTAAGACTGGCAGAACAAATAACACTCCTACATCACCCTTCCTTCAAGTCTGAAAATTGAAAATGCTCTTTATGGCATAAAACTAGAAACTAGCAAGCATGTCCATACAAGGTAAGTCAACACAGTCGACGAGTGAAGAGAAAGCTTAACCAGACAGCCACTAAATTTTGCCACCACAGAAGCTACTACTGCATGACTGCATGCACTGCTCAGTGTATGTCCTGCAATAGGTTGCTGTTGCAGTGTCTACATCTAGAAGAATGTACCGCATAATACTGTGCAAAGCTTATTAAACCACTAACACTGCTAGTATCTTTCTAGTACACGTCTGACTCCCCTTACTTTCTGTAGCTACAATAAATGGCTCCTAATCATCTAGTAATGAATGAGCTTACACAGCTCATTGAATGAGCTTACACAGCTCATAACAACAATGTTATCTCAAAAACTGCTTCTCCTCAGCCAGTCATTGTCCTTTTTCACTTCTTTGTCTGGAGTTTGTTCTGTGCACTCCTCCTCTATTACACTTTAAAGCAGCTGATCTTAAAGGAACTGTTCACATGTTTGAAGAGAGCAGCTGCTGACTACCTGGGAGAAGCAGGCTCTATGTCAGTAAGGCCAGGACCTACAGTACCCCAGCTGCTTTTCACATTTTTTAATCATTTAATTTCTAAGTGCTGGGGTGCAGTACTGATATGTTACCCTGTCATCAGTCTTACTCCATTAGGACTGGGTCCATGTTCTCTTTTAATTGGTACTGTACTGTTTCCCAATGTGTAACAGATTGTCTCTCATCTAACAGACTATTGCTTATGATTCAGGACTGCATGATAAATCTGCCTTCCTGGTAAATAGCTTAGCTAGTGCTTCTTCCAACCAGGCAAACACAGATGCAGCTAGCAGGGCAGAGCCAGGAAAATGTGGTGGGGGTTTTTTATAATGTGGTAATTTATTAATGACCACTGCTCACATTCAGGACTTATATAACTCATGATGGAATCATAAATTACTACTCACAAGTGCATTTGAAGTAGGATATGAATACATATTGTCCTTAAATCCAAAGTGAGCATAACTCACAGTTGAGTATCCAAAAACTTGATCTCATCAACAATTTTGTCAGATAATGCGATGCAAATAAAAGAATACAAACCAGCTGCTTGCTATTGTTTGCAGACAGTTTAAAGCAAATAGAAAAAAAAAAAAAGTCAATGAAAACTTCCCATAGCTTTTGTAAGTGGAGATTTTTTCCTGTGCATATTTACACAATGTAGTGGTCTGAATTAGGTCTGTCATTGGCCTAAGGACTGAAGTTATGGTGTCTTCTGCTTATCCTTGATGGCCTTCCAGCAGAGAATAAGCTGGGAGTTTGTACTGCACATTTGCTAGAAGTTTATGGATGAAGGTCAGTGCCTCTCTAGACTTTCCCTCTTTTAGTAAAACAAGTTGTAATGGCCAAGATTATGCATAAGCTGTTAATGAGGTCATATAATAGTTACTCTGTTACCGTCAGGTTCATCTGTTGCTTTTGTAATGCATTTTGTGATAGTTTTGTGAAGGCACTATGACCAAATTTTATGCAGGCATGGGAAAGTAATAAAAAAAATATAAACATAACTTGTAGTAGAAAAGCTACAGTACAGTATCTGTTCCTTCTTTCAAGGAGACCTCATCTCGAAATGACATATTTCATCATCCCTAGTATTCCTAATCTGTTTATAGTTATCTTTAGTTTAGCACTTGCTGATTATTCTATTCCATCAGCAGCTGTCAAATGAAAATATTGAATATAAATACCACATGAAAGTCTTCATATAGGATAACACTTATGTTTGTATTTCTTGGGTGCTAAAAGAAGTGGATTATTATTGTTGCTTATAACGGCCCCCATTCCAGAGGATAGAGGAGGTAAAAAGTTTTTTGGTTTTCCTTTTTTTTCCCCCAGAAGGCAGATTGCTAACCACTTCCACAAGCCTACCGCCTTGTCCAACAGCTTGGCATAAACTTCAAGGGGCTATTCCAGCGGCATCTGATGGGTCCTTACCAGGAAGAGTAGAGATGAAATAGACTTTCTGGGGTTATCTGTGTCTGTCTGCTTTCAGTCCTACTGAAGTATACAAACTGCCTTTCACATGAGATAGTTTTCAAGCAAGGAAAGACAAGGTGTACATTAATCTATGGGTGAAATGCATTTTATTGGATCTCAGTGTTTCTGTTATATAAGCCGAACAAAAATATCTAGCCAGGAAAGTATTTTCTTAAATTATCTTAACAAGAGAATTTATTGTACCCCAAAGAAGCTTTATTTACTTCTTTTCAGGAACACATTCCTCTGAAGTCAGCAAAACTGGAGGATTTTGATATTTTGTCTGATATTCCCAGGATAATATGTCCAGTTACAGTAATTTTTTTATATTGTTTCTTTTAAGACAAGCTAATGAGTCATATTTGTTACTCTCATTTATTTTTTATCATACTTTTCTGAAGACATGTTGTACAGTGTTATATACTTAGGCTCACAACTATCTGGAGGCAGTGCAAGTCAGCACCACTATCATGTCTGCTAGGAAAAAGCATGTTTGGATAGCATATTTACTGTCAACAAAGCAATATAATGAGAGGTGTCCACCCAGTTGAGTAACATACTCAAAAAATACCTTTGTATATTGAAAGGGAAACTGTGTCAGGTAGAAGTTTGTTTGCATAGGAGATAAAGTTAAGAAATGCATTATTGTCCTAATTAAATCCATTTGCAGGACTGGAGGTTCAGGATGTCCTAAAGTTATATGCAGAAATTCAACTTTATTCTGTCAGCCTCCAAGGTCAGCACTGAACCAGAAGCACAGGTTAGACAGAAGGGTGGCTGGGAGTGTCTGTATATTTTAGACACAAGTCTTCATTGTCTTTAGCTCAATAACTGCTCAGCTGCCTGTACCCACATATCACCACCCTTTTCTCACAATAGCCTTAGTTTTCCCTTATGGGTTCATGTATTCAATGTATTCATGTCTTCCCTGTATGAGATACCCGCTGAGTTTCTCATGATCTATTAGGCCTGCATTTTTGTATCTCCTAAGATTAATTTAGTGTTGGCAGCATTACGAACAGTACAATGTCAAAATGTCCTTTTTTCCCATTGATTTCAATTACTCGGACTCATAGCTTAATAAGCAGTGAGAAGAGAGATGGGGGTTTAATTTGCAATAAAGAGTATAAGAAATGAAGGCAAGTACTAGACAAGATAAATATTTTGTTAGTACTGCTTATTACTAGATTTAAGGGTCCAATCTAAACCTAGCATAAGCAAGAAGGAATTCATTCATTAAGTTCACTGGCTTAGGATCAGACTCTAAAAACACAGTCTTATTTTTCAGTCTACTAGCTTATTGAATTGAAACAGTTCAGAGAACAAATCAACAGTGAATGTAAATGAGGCATTGGCTCAGGCCAACATTCTTAAATATTGTGATTTCTGATATGACAAAGTGTTATCCAGGTCCAACAACTTGTGAGGTGTTAAAGATATCAATAAAAGATCTAACGTGTTCTTTCTGCTAACTTATTGCTATATAAAACTAGAGTAGACTATTTACAACAAAATCAGAAAGTTGTTACTGTACTGGTACTATACTATTTAATATAGAAGGAGAGATAATTACAGTTAATTCTCTACGACTAAGGTTACTTCACGACAGCAAAATCCTACTACTAAAGACAGCACTATGAATCTCCTTTTCATCAAGTTCCCAAACAAATATAATTTATCCAATGGGCATATTCCAGATGCTCTAGTTTGTTTCAGATGTTTTCTATGACCCTGGGATAAGAACCAGTTTCCAGAAGGAGCCCTACATTGTTCAGGAAGACAGCCTGGACAATCAAGTTGTGTCTTAAGAGCTGGGAGACTGCCTTTGATATACTCCTAATGTGAAGAAATACCAGTGTTTATGGACCAACACCAAGAATTAAATGTTTCTGAATCACTGAGTTATGGCTGCTCATACCAGACTCACTGACAATTACAGGAAATAATTACATCTAGGTTAACTGGAAAAGATGATCATTCTTGTTTTGATAGTGATAGTTTTGGTTGTGGTTGTGTAGTTTCTATTTATATAATGTAATTTTTGTGTTTCCATTCCAGTTAAGCATACCTTATCCCTGATGAAACCAGAATGTTTTGTTTCAAAGTTTTGTATTGAAATTAAAATGTGAAACTGAAAGAAATTTGAAAAAAAAATAAATTTATACATTAAAAACTAAAAAAAAAAAAAAAAACCTAAAAAGAAAAATTAAAATTAAGAAATGACAACAAAACCCCATGAGATCAGACTCAACAATGACACTGATATTCCTACACTACAGAAAAACTAATGTACTGGGACAATTCCATAAAACATTTCAGGTTGAGCTAATTTTTGTTTCTTGAAAATAATGTAATAACAAAAGAATTTTGACATAAATTTTTACCCAGTTCTACCTGGAATCATCTTCTGAATCTGCACAAATTAAATCCTCAAGATGAGAAACTCATTATCCCAAATGATCACAGTTTGGGGGGAAAAGTTATTTGCAAGTGAGACCCAGATAATTTAAACTTATAAAAGAATACTCCAATTGTGCCTATTCATGAGATGAAAGGCAATATGGATCAGCAGGTGTGGAGATTTTTGCTCTATTTGACTTTACAGTAGAAGGTATACAGATCTCAGAAAGGAGCATCTTGCTTAGTGCAAGATGTCAGAGAGAAATTTGTAAAAAACAGTGAAATTTATAAAAAAACATAGCATGTATCAAGGGGGTCTGAATGCAAGGAGGCATTAACATTGTGGAAATTCTTCATAGTTGCAAATAAATATCCTCACCAAAGGACTGGGTATATTGCTCTTTGACAAACTCCTAAAATTTTTAAGGTGTTTTTAGGGCAAGCTTGCTTAAAAGAGACATGCTCAGTTCTGAAAGCGCATGGAAGTGGTCTGTATATCCTGTGAGACAGCCACTTTCACAAACATAAAATCAGTATCTAAAAAGATTGGGTGATTTTTATGACTAACTTTTACTGGATACATTTCAGAAGTTTCTTTGGAGAGATGGGTCTTGATAAATTTTACTTTCTATTTCTTCTCTGCTTTTCTTTGTGGGTGTTTCAAGTCTTTTATTGATTTATAATACTTAACAATCTTATGTGCTTTAACCTTGGATTTACACCTCTGGATAATGTTTTAAATATTCCTTTTCTTCCCAATCACAACTAATAGCCAAAGCCAGGAAGAAAAAAAAAAAAAAAAAAGAAAAGGAAATGGTAATTCATTTCTATATAAACAATAGTTATGTTAATTAATATTTCCTCCTAAGGGAATGACATGTTTTCACAACCATTCAAACATAGTTCTGTGGCCTGCTCACAATTCCAGAGCTCAGTGATCCAGTTTCCACTTCCATGGGATAATGCAGAAGGTATTTCAGAAAATCTTACACTGGGCTTTTATAAATCCTTTACTATTCATATTTTGCTGATTATGTATGCTTACTACAAGTTAACATGAACAGAAAAAAGAATAATCTCTATGAGAATAACTTCTTGTCTGAATAGTATACTGTTGAACTTCCTGTACTTTTTGTAAGTCCATCAGAAAGTTTTTCTCTTGCAAAGGGTGGATTGCTCATGTGCTTTTATTGCTGTCTTACTGATATCAAACAGAATGGAGTTATATAAAGTGATGTTATGCAGTGAGAGATAAGGATTTACTAAGTGACTATGTGTGAGGAACAGGAAATGATATAACTTCATAAATATCTGTGATTTTCTTCCCTGACTGGAAAATTTTCTGGATCTTGCTTTTGGTTCTATCCACTATTACATCCAGTCATCAGCTGAAAGAAACTTTGACAAATATTACTGCAAAAAATTATTAGCTCAATATTTTCCATTCTGGCTGAAAACACTTTTGTCCATATTTTATGTTCAAACTTTGCAAAAAAATTTCCTAATGTTTGGATTTACAGACTGATTTTCAGATTGTACACATAATTCTTGATGTTCATGAAGCTAAAAAGAAGTCATTATTATTGTGCAATTAGTCATAAAAATACAATTACGAATTCAAAGTCTGCATTTCATTTGAAGTTTTAAGCAGTCTCTTCTGGGTAATTTTCTGGGGTAATTTTATCTATCTTTATCTATTTTATTAGCTTGTGTTTGTGTGACTCTGCAGTTGTGTAAACACACAAAACTCCCCATATATATTAGGGACCTGCTCCTCTTTTTTATCTCCCTGCTATTTCTCATCTGCAGAAGAAAGCTTAGGAATAGCACTTTCTTTTCATAGAATTGTAGAATCATAGAATAGTTAGGGTTGGAAGGGACCTTAAGTTCATCTAGTTCCAACCCCCCTGCCATAAGCAGGGACACCTCACA